>APFE031527372.1:49793-86724 GCA_000404065.3 Pinus taeda
TTCTCCTTGCCAGTGAGAACTATTCCTATCATAGAGATGATTGAATGCATTCTGTAAAAAATTACTTCTGCTGATAGAAAAAACTTTTGCTGATATATTAATACTTCTGATGGCAAAAAAAATTTCTCTTATGAAAAAATACTTCCGCTGCTATATAGTCAAATTTTCTGCTGCTATCCTCAGCATCTAAAAGTATGACGGACTTCAATCAAACAACGTTTAAAACAGTGACATATCAAAACTGCGCTATGCATATATCAATCATCCTTTAAAATATCAGCTTACATCACCATGTGCATTTCTTCAAACAATAGTTAGAGACATTCTCAGACAGCGTTTCATATATATTGCAATGAACATCATGTGTGTTTCTAAAGCATTACAATCAACAATTTCGAAAACTGCGTATTCAAAAATTGTACATATGGATGGCACTGCAAACTGTGTATTCAAAACTTGTACATATGGATTACACTGCAAACTACGTATTCAACAATAGTATGGATGGCACACACTAGCGTTTCAAAGAAGTAACTCAGCAACTCAAGTATTTGACTCTAATGCAGCTCAAGTAGAGTATTTGACTCTAATATAAATCAAGTAGAGAATCCGATACAATAACAGTAACTTCCAACCTATTCCAAACAAATCCCTCAACCACCGTATTGAAAAATACTATATATCGAAAAATATCCCTGTAAAAGCTTCTCGATAAAATTCTGATAAATGCACATCTGGGAAAGGGAGGAAACAGTTTCCAAACAACGTCCTCTGCTCTATCTACCTTTATATAACTATCAAATGTGAAAGAACAGAAGCATTAATAGTAACTCCCATGGATTTTTAATAAACAAAGCATTTGACATCCTTCAGTTTGTCGTATTACTAACTATTTATTAATAGAGCCAACATGGATTCTGTTATATCATATAACTTGCACTTGAAACAGTGGAAAAATAGTGCAAACGGTAACACTCTTCCAAAACTATCATCCATCAGTAACAGTGGACGGATTCCAAGTTCGGATTATGCATAACAGCTTGAATTCGGAGATTGCAGGTTCGAGTTACCAAGTTCGAGGAAGAGCGGCTTCACAGGTGGTGAGAAGGCTCAGCGTAACAGGCGCAGCGTGACAGGCTAATAGAAGGGGCAGCAGACGGCTCCAGCAGAGCAGTCAGGCCTATAGCTTCAAGTACGTGTTACCATGTTAGAAATAGGTATGCAGCTTCAGGCAGGGAGGCGTTCTTTCAAAAATGGGATAGAGAGGAGCAGAGAGCAGGCAGTGGACAGGAGTTACAAGGGACGCCTAAAAAAGGAACCTGGGACCTGTGCTCTGATACCATGCCAGGCCAAGAGTAACTCCAGAAAACTAATACGTTTATTGATTTAGCCAGCTATCTAATATATACATGAATGTGATTGTTCAGTTCATCTTCTCGATGACTGTTCACATTCAGTTCCCCAATCACTGAGGATTAGGTGTCAACAACATTAAATGTTTTCCTCGCCAATTCCCTTGTGGATATGTATGAAAAATGTGGGTGTATAGAGAGGGCAAAAAAAATGTTTGAGAATATGCATCAAAAAAATATAGTCTTATGGATAACCATGATTGCAGGATATGCCATGCATGGTTATGGAAAGGATGCTCTCTAACTCTTTGAGAAAATGTAGCGTTCTAGTATGAATCATGATAAAGTTACTTTAGTTTTTCTTGTGTGTACATGATGCCATGCAGTCCTAGTGAATGAGGGCCAATGATACTTTAATTGCATAAGATGAAAATATCACATTATTCTTGCAATTGAACACTATGTCTGCATGATTGACCTTCTTGTCCATGTTTGTCATCTTGATGAAGTGCTGAATTTTATCAAAAAAATGCCAATAAATCTTGATGCTTTTTTGTGGCGATACCTACTTGGTCATTGTAGAGTGCATACCAACGCAGATCTAGGAGAATATGCATCAGAATGCCTTTTTTAGACCAACTTTGAAAATGCTCCACCTTACGTGTTGTTGTCAAATATGTATGTTGAAGCTGGCAGGTGGGGTAACATTGAAAGTGTGCAGAAAGTAATGAAGGAAAGAAGCATAAAAAGGACGCCTGGATACAGTTGGATTGAGGTCAATAAGTAGGTGCACACTTTCCTTGCATAAGATAGTTGGCACCTATGACAAAAAAGTTGGAGGGTGGCCTCCAATGTTCGTTGAAAGATTTCTTTTAAGTATCTTAGTAGCACTTTGAGAATGAAAACTAAAAATTAAAGACAAAATTTTTTTCTCCATGTTTCTTTCGAAATCAGATGGACCAAAACGTAGTAAACTCCATTGTACTAAAGCTAGCATGTCTATCCTGAGATAAGAAGCAGAGTGGAATACTATACCAAGATCGAGAAATTCATAAATTTTCTGAAGTACTGGGATATGAGCATTAACTTTATTGAATCGACAGAAGATGAAAAATAGAACTGTATATAGAAAAATGGAGGAGAACATGCCAAAATGTGTATTTATGGATATGTGTATAACAATGGAAACAATGCTACCAGCTCAATGGGTTTTGAAGGGGTTGTTTCAAGGCAAAGTTTTCCTACTCTATTTTTAGTCCTATTGTAGTTAGGCAATTGAGTTGTTCTCCAATTTTATATTTTAAAAAAATAAAGGGATTTATCCTAAATGAAAAAGAAAAGAAAAAATATAGATAATGATAAAATGTGTAATACTAGTGAAATTGTAAAAGTTTGTGCATAATGTACACTGCACCTAAGGTGAATATTTATATCTCTACAAGATTTAGAATAACGGTTCTAAAACAAATATGCTAGGCATGTGAGCTGGAAGGCTATCTATTTGTTTTAATATTTTTGTTCAAAGAAATTGCACTTGAGTTCTTGCAAAAATTTTCTTGAGCTTAAAAAATTGTATCCATATCTAATTTGAGATGATTATGTGGAGATTATATCTAATTTGTAAAAACTCGGGTTTTTTATGGGAGAAATGTAATTTTGAAATATCAAAATCCATGTTGAAGTGAGTAGTTGTGCTTGAGGTTCATAGGTACATATTAAAATTGATAAGCATCATATTTTAATATGACTTCCACACTTCATAAATAGACTAGCAGTCCAGAGTTGGTTCTATGTGTATCTAAATTTTAGAAATTTCTCCTCCTCACATATTCCTTAAAAACAAATTCTATTTCTATTGTAGGTTGGAAAACTAGCAACCCTAAACAAACTAGAAATTTTGGAGAGATAATTTATGTGTGTTGCAGGCTAAATATTTAATGGTCGGTTTACAAATGTAAACAAAAATATGTATGAAGTATTAGAGAAGTTGTGTATTAGTCCCCACCTCATTCATGGTTGCAGGGACTATTGTAATCATCCATACCCTTTTCATTAATCCATGCACCAAAACTAAAGTTTAGTAGCCTATTTAACCCAATGTTTCTAAATTTTAGTCCCTACAATACCTTTTTGTCAATCTATGAGCTTCGTCCCACCATTATTTCAACCAATAAACAATTTAGAGATCTTATTTGGCCTCATATCGAGGCAAGATTCATTTATACTTAGGATAAATGTCAATTTATATAGAGGGTTTTAGTTTCAAGTAACTAATGGTAACATTAGTTCATAGGAATTTTATGTTTATAATTAAGAGCACATTTTCTGTGTTTACAAGGATGCAGAGGGCTTACAAATAGCTCACACACATTTTCATGCAATACTTCACTTTTCTTCATGTCATGGAAATGTTCCTTCACTTGCGTTCAATTTACATCGTTGTCTTCAATTGTCCTCATTTCTTAGTTGTCTTCATTTCTCGTGGTGAGCAGCGATGGCGATTCATTAAGTGAGCGTCTCTAGTTCCAAAATATGGAAGTTTCGGTTGTAGTTTCCTTTTCGTCTTGAGCCCTAACTCGAGTTCCAACTCCCCGTGTTAGAAAACGAACAATGAAACCTTATTTCAGGGTTGGCGAAAGGCAAATCCTATCTCTCTTGGCCATCTTCTTGGGGGTTAGGGCCATTTGCTTGAGGGTTATGGTATTCTCGCTTGGGAGTTATGGTATACCTGAAAGGTGAAGAATCAATACCTACCATAAAACCTTCTAGTTCTTTGTTATACAGTTGGTGAGGTGGTTCATCGACCGAGTCAATAAAGTTGGAGGAGAAGGAAATACAAATACATGCATATATAAGAGGTCAGCCTTTTCTATTCTCAAGGATCCATGTGTTTCTTGAGAAAGATGATTTCTGCAGAAAATTAACCAACATTTAACTATATCATATTTGTAGGTTTAAGAAAACTATAAGGCATTTGGAATACTTCCGATAAAATGAAAATCAATTGAAAATAATCATAAAACTCAAGTGAAATACGTGCCAGTGCACATAATATTTTTGTGTTATAATGGATCAATGTTGAGTTTACATAAGAGTTTGAAAGACCATACCTTATTCAACTTGATGATTTATCTCATCTTTGGTTTCCAGGATCAACATGCTTTGAGACTAGATTTGTGTGATTTTTTTTATCTGTTGTATTCAGAGATATGCTTTGAGAATACACTTTAAAAATAACATAAGTTGAAATCTACTAAAGATGTAATCTTAGCGAAATTAACAAGTACCACACTTTCCAAATTAAACACCAAATTGGTAAAGTTACAATCAATACGTTTAAGTCATTGATGTTACATCTCCATTTTTTTTACAGCTTCTCCAGTTCCTCCTTGTCTATGCTTCCAATTTCTATAAATCATGTATAATAGCAACTATGCAGTTCCCAGGTCGAAGTCGATTCCATTAGGGGTCCATGGGTTATAGCGAACCTTCATTCGAATCATTTACATGATATATATTATATCTAAATCAAAACTTGATTTAAAAAAACATGAATGATAACCCTAACTAATATGTCGCCCTCCAACACTGCCCATAGTGTCCAAACTCCTTCGTTGAGAAACAGGAAAAATTATAGGAAAAGGGAATGAACTCCATGCTCTTAGTTACAATAAATTTTTGTTACCATCCACATGCAGGTGATTATTGAATAAACTAATAAAAACTTCAGTTGTACTACTTTTGCTTGAGCTATTCCCAATATAAAGGGTTGTAAAAGACAAAAAGGTTGTATAAATTATCAGTCAAGCTATTTTCGGAAGCATTTTCTTAACCTAGACCTCAAAATATGAGTTTTCCATTACTATTAGTGGGAACCATACATTCCTAATGTGAAACACACACATACAACTCCTATCACAGTTATTATCGAATGTTGATTCAGTGCGAGAAATGTCGCTAGAGACATAGAAACGAAGAATACTATATCCACAAGTCACACCAACATTGTTGTTTCACTCTTTCATTTTTGCAGTCTAAAAAACAACACTAAATTAAACATAAAATTGGTATAGTTACACTCTCTGAGTGCTTATATCTGGGTTTGTTCTTATGTAGGTTATAATATTGAATTGTTTCTTTCTCTATTGCCTTCCCTTCCTTTCCTTCTATGTTCTCCACTAATGGTGATAAAATTGTAGTTGGTTAACATACATTATCCATCAGAACTCTAAACTATATGCCTTTATCCCTAATGTCGCTAATTATAATATTGGCTTAGATGCCATGGATCGTGTCTATGTTATCTTCACTGCCTTTGTTCCTTGCTTTGTAGGATAAGAAACTATTACTATGACTCATCGAGCACCAAAGATGAATTTCAAAGGTTGTGGTGGCTTGACACACTGAAATATTGGAACTTCGGAATCAATACCTTTGACACTTGGCCTAAATGGAAGGTTAGCATGACATGCCTATCTTTTTAATTTAATTTTACTTTATTTATTATTATTATCCTTTTTAATTTTCTAACATTCACATACATTATGTCTCTTCAAAACATAATTAATTCATCCATGATAAAATTTATATAATGGAACGTATGGACCAAATAAAAAAATATCGAAGAAACTTGGATGAAAGATCTAAGTTTAGATTCTGCAATCTTGACCAATTTTCCATCACTATTCACAAGAGAATAGACTAATCCATATGGCCAAAGCCATCCTATCTAGGTTCTTGTACAAGCCAAGCATCCACAATTGGTCAATGATATACCTTGCCATTTGGAGAAAGCATAGCGCCCAAACAGGAACATGCTAATCATTACCCTTAGTGGAGTCCCTTTAATAATCCCTGGTTGATTTTCCATTTAAAAAAAACATAAAGACCAAGGTCACGTGACACATATTCCAAGATGAAAGGTGGAAAAAGCATCCTAGTGGGTGTCACTTTTGGTTTATTATGGCTAAGGAAATTGGCAAAGGCATTGGAAAAGGTAGAGAGACAATAATTGGCATTTATTTATGAAATAAATGAAAATAGGAGAAAAAGAAGTTGAAGAGTCACAAATTTGTGTGTGGGGAAAATTCAAGGAAAAATGAAGGAAAATGAAGAAAATAGAGGCCTTAATGATAAAAAGGCTCATGAGGATCAGTTCATGGCTTTGGAAAGTTTGGTTGAGGATTTTGTGAGTTCAGTTTTGGAGCTCTCTTCTATTCTCTCAGTCTCTCATACTCTTTCACACATAGAGTGTTCTTGGAGAACTTTGGCATACATTGTATTTGGACAAAGAAGGCAAAGGAAAGTAGGAAAGCAAAAGGGAACAGATGTATCAAAGACTATAGTTGGATTTCATTGCATGTATCGAGTTAAATGTATGATTTCCTTGCTAGTTTTGGCATGAATGGTATATGCATGTGGTTTCTTGGTTATGCAATGTCATTGGCATGTTTCTTGGTTATGCAATGTCATTGGCACAGATATTTTCTTGGATTTAAAGTGGTTTTAGCCTTGCCTTTCCATTTCCTCGATAACCATGGTGTTGTGGATTTTTCCATTGATTTGTTTTTTTCTTGGTGCTTGTAATTACTTATGGTTGTGGGTTGGAAAAAATGCTCTGGAAGCCCAAAAACAACTTGGATTGAGTTACTATTCATAGAGCCTAGGTTGGAAAAACGCTCTGGAACCCTTGGTGGGTTGAGTTGCTAGTCTTGGAGTTTGGTTCGATAAACACTTTGAAGCTCTGGAAGGTTGTGGGTTGAATTAATGGTTCCTAGAGCCTTGGAAAACTTGGGTAGAGAGTGATATGGATGGTGTTAGTGATGTCTGACCATGAGGTGGACTCACTGGTTGAGGGTTGAGGTGGTTTTTCCTCTGGAAGCCCTGGTTTGGTTTTGTTTGTTTTATTCCATGAGGTCCCACAATCACACTTAGAATATGGCATGAGGGTGATTGACTAAAAGAAATATTTGGTTCAGCCCAATGGCTAGATGGTATGCGGAAGTCCTTGACTTGGTTGAAATTTTCATATGTTAATATGAGGTATCTTTTATTGTGATCTATGAGAATATGTATTGGTTATGTTGGTGATATTATGGCTTAGTGCCATGGTTTCTATGTTGGTTCTTTGTTGGTTATATAATGTATATTTTCTATGGCTTGACATGTTTGATGAATATATGAATGGTTGATGAATAGATGGACTAATGAGTGTTGTTGCAACCATGTGGAGAGGGAATATGGCCTCCTTGGTGATTCCTAGGTGAATCTCAAACTATTATGATTAGATATGCATTCACGACCTATAGCTTACATGTTTACCATATGTTTGATGAAATGTCTATCATGGTTAGGCTTGGTTAGGACAAGTATTTGATCACGTTTTGTATGAAAATATTTATCTTGATTTCATTTATCATTCTGAGAAGTTATAGGAAGTTTTGGGTAGTGTTCTAGAGGATGACCTAGAATCTAGGCTCAAATTTTGGGACTACATGCTCCCAACTGAGAAATTTGGTTTCAACTGCATGGATGGAAGTTTGTGCATAAAGTTGGAGGCTTCCAGTTGCATGGAGGGCTTGTTGTGGGAGCGGTTGGGGACCTAGGCTATAGAAAAGGGTGTTGAGCACAAGTTTTGGGAACCTGGGGTGGCTACTCAGCCTTTGAGTGACTTGTAACCCTTGTATAATGTTATGAGATGTCAGTTTGTCTCCCCTAGTTGGCTCCACATCCTTAATGGAACCTAGGAGGTCAGGTAATTTCATAGTATCTCCTCCTCTCATGTTTACCCCATCAAGCCATGAAACTGGGTAAATTTGGGAGGGGCAATTATAGGTTGGTATCAGAGCTCCCAACTTCAACACTTGGATTGGATGGTGGGAATCTGATTTTTATGTATGAATGTGAGTCATGTCCATGCCTGGTAGTGGCTATGGTTGTCATGTATATATTTAGTGTTACATTTTACATTATCATGTATGATGTTGATAAGATTACTGAAATAGAGTAGGAAAAGTAGATTATCAGAGCGAGGTTGCAACAGTGGACCTCAGGGTAAGAGAACATCATCATACAAGTTTTTATATTGGGCATGTAGGTATGTTGGTTAATGGTTGTTATAAGAATTATTGTTATATACATTCCTATCATTCTATCACTCTTGTGGTTACATGCGTGATAAATGTTGGTTAATCAATGCAGTGATATGCACATGCACTGAATAGTCACGCATGGTAGTAACTTGTTTTTGTATGCATTGTCATCATATGTTGATCCAAACTTAAGCATGAACATAAAAAATTACAGATATAATTAGAAACACAGAGATGGAGTAGAAAATCACTCCATTTCATGAATAGAAAAATATTGAACTATGCTTACAAACATAATGGAAATAAGATAGCTCGGGTGATGGTAGCTTATCTTTGAGAAGAGACGTGGTAACTACATGCCTCTGAATTGTGTTACAATAAGGTTCAAGGGTGTATTTATTATTGGAAAACATGAGAAAACCCTAAGCAACCAAAACCCTAACCCTAAGAGATGTAACACCAAGAGTTTGTGGGCCCTGTTTGGGTTAGTTGGGAAGCCAACTTCCTGGGGTTGTATCTTGGTCATATTATCCCCGTTTGGCACATACGATAACTTGTTGGAAAGGTGTCTTTGAGTACTATAGGTTTCACCATAAGCCCCTACCCATATTTTTGTTCCTATCGTGAACCCCAAAAAAAAGTCGTTTAGGGAGTCAAAACTGCTCTGAAAGTTCATGACCTAAAAAACTGCTAAAAATAGTAAATTTTGAAATGAACAAGGAAACAGATGAAAGCAACTGGGGGGTATAGGTGGAATAGGCAAATGTCCACCAATATACACCTTGATCATTCCTCCCCGCAAGGAAGCAATGGTCCCCATTGTTGGGCCATTAATATGTCATTATTATTATCACTTTTGAATGCTTATTCCATCCATTTCTACCATTCTTCATCACATCATTTATCATAATTTATTATATAGTTCTATTTTATAATTATTTATGCTCTTATGGATAAATATTATTTATTCTCCTTTATTTTTAATAAATTGATGATTATGCATGATTTTACCAATGATGGTTTATTAATAAATTGGTTGTAACATTACTCACCATTTTTAGCCTCCAAAGATATTTTCCAGATTGAAGATTTGATCTTTAAATGTGCCAACTTAGAAATTCACTGGAATAAGAAGTGACAATTTTGTATTGAACGTTTTGAGAAAATGGAGAAGAATCTAGAAAATCCAAAACATGGGTTTTGTCCAGAACAGACCAAATTAGTTTTTTTATGAGCATTTTTCCAAATTCGGTCCATATTGAGAGAAACAGAAGGTTCTCTGAAGACGTTTTTCTCCGATTCGTTGTCTGGCCGTTTTCCAAAGTATCCCATTTGCAATGGCAAATTCGACTTGTTCTTGTTGAATGATTGATGGAGAGATATTCCAGATATGATCTTGCTTATCAATTTGTTGAGAACAATCCAATTTTATAATGAGAATCATTTTGTAATCACCACGGCTGTAACTTCTCTTTTTTGTTTGTGTATTTAAATTAGAATAGAGATCAGAGAAGGAGATTCAGAATTGAGGATTCATGATGGTTTATTCATGATGGAATAGATTATGAGAGATTAAGTCAGGGATTATTAGAGATAATATAGGATAGGATAGGAGGAAAAGGGGATTGTTGCATTACCGTTGTAATTCTCAAGGCTTTCGCTGTTGTAATGATTTCACAGTTTGATGATTAATAAGTAAAAGGGTTGTTGTTCATCTGCCTTATCTGAAGTAGCCCAGCAACATTCACTGGCAGCTAAGGATCCAGCCTCTGGTGGATTAAGCTACTACTCTGTATTATATCTTTATGATTTTGTCGTGTGATGGTTTGGTTTCATTTCTATTTATTGTAGTTGCATCGCTTAACTGTTTTGTATTGCCAGACTTAATGAATTGCTCTGTTTTATATGTCGTAATTAAATCATGTTGCTGTTCACGTCCATCATAACAAGATTATTATTCATTACAACTTAAATTGTTATGCTATTCATTAAAGCTTCGTTGTTCACTTCAGATTTTGTCATTCATTATAGATTGTTGATTTAGTTACATTTAGAGTTGTTGTGTATTTCTAATTAATTAGCTTTGCTATTAAGTTCTATTTAAGATTGTTGTTTAATTCTAGTAATTTAGCATTACTGTTCCTTTCCATTAATAATTCATTTATGTTAGATGAAGCTTTGCTGTTCAGTTTTTCAATAAACTTAGTCACTGTTCTTTTCTACAAGGATTTGATTTCATCTTTTAATTGATATTGCAGCAAGTGTGTTTTAGTAAGCATTTCCAATCGAATTGTTATTATTTGCTTTAGTGTGGAGTGTAAGATCAACAACTGTAAAGGACATTGACTATCACTATCTAAGTTCTCAGATTGAGGATCTTGTTCATGATTGATTTCATTTACATCACTTGACAAAGGAAGGAGTTATTGCTACTGCATCCTCGACTGATGATTATTTGAGTAAATGATTTAGTTGCAGAGCATTTGAGTTTCTTGCCATTCCAATTAGGTTTTGTTTTTAACATCCATTTACTTTTTCATTTTAAGCACTATACTGCGAAAACATTACTCTTGAGTAAATAACCTCCTTAGACTGAGTACACTCTTGAGATAAAAAATCGTACCTGGATTGATAATTAATGTGAAGATAATTAGGAGTTCAAAAGACACCTTTTATTGCTCAACACCCATTGCGTGTAGAGCCTCCATGAGGTGAGGAAATTTTGTTGAACTGGGTCCCTGGTGAGCCACTTACCCTAGTGAACGAGTTGGTCCTCTTTGAGAACTCGATATAGTTGTATCCTCTATTGGCAATTGTTCTTAATCTTTGTGTCCATGATTTGATGAGTTGTGGCATGTTCCATGCAGTCTGGGTTGAGCTCTATTGGTGTGTGTTTTTCTACAATGTGATATGTGTCCAACAATGGTGGAAAGTATGGTTGAAGGCGATCTACATTGAACATTGGGTGCAAACTAAGGAATGGTGGGATGTTGTACTGCCCATATTGAAGCGGGAAAAGGTTGCGATGGGGTTCAACAAGGCACTCCTTCTGCAAATGTATCCAAACTTTGTCGCCCACCTAGAACTTGTGTGGCACTCGATGTTAATCATGGCATTGCTTATACTTAGCATTGGCTCTGTACAATATGTCATGGACCTACTGGCGGATGTGTTGAATGCACTCAATGAATCTTTGAGCCCTTTTATCTTCAGACTGAACGTGAGCTGAACCTACCTGAGTGGCTGCAAATGGTATGGCCACATCAATGGTGCATAATGGATGAAATCCTAGCACTACTTGAAAGGTGTTGTGGCCTATTGAGTTGTGGAGAGCACTGTTGTATTTGTGTTGGACATAGGGGAGACTGTCATCTGACATGCATGGATTCTTTGAGTTGTACATGTGCAGAATGTGTATGATGATCCTATTGACAACCTCTATTTGGCCATTATTTTTGGGATGGAAAGTCATGGGCTTAGTAAGTTTTGTATCGAACATCGGCTAGAGACATGACCAAAATTCACTCAGGAATCAGCTATCATGATTTGAGACAATGGACTGCGGGATCCTAATGTGTACCTATACTCACTCAAAGAAGAGCTTAGTAGTGGCCTTTACTTTGATACTTTTCATGCAGGCCGCCATGATGAACATCTTAGAGAATCTGTTGATGACCATGAAAATGCAGTCATTGTCGTGCTTAGTAGAAGGAAGGCCCAACATGTAATCCATGGAGACAGATTGCTAAGGTTGGCTAGGAGTAGGTAGAGGAGTATGCAAGCCTTGATTTTTGATGGTTGGTTTGGGAATAACTTAGGCAGTGGAAGACCTAATGTACTTCCCAACATCCTGATGAAGTTTCAGACAATAAAAATACTTCTACAATATTGCCACTGTTTTCTCTACTCTGAAATGTCCAGCGACCTCACTATAGTGCCCCTCCCAAATCATCTTGGCACGCTCACTTGAAGGAACACAGATGTGTCCCAGGTGGCACAGCAATGCATCCTAAAGGTGAAAATTTGGAACTTGCTTCCCTTCCAGGAGTGTCTGGTATATGATGCCAAATTCTGGATCTCTCTTGTAAATATTTAACCACCTTAACGTATCGTTCCCATAGGAGTCGAGCACAATGATCAATGCCATGACAAGTGGTTGGCTGAGGCAATAAAAAAGAATATGGGTGATGCCCTTCTTATACTTAATGTTCAAATGGAACTATTGCAAATAGCTGGATCATTTCTAATGGTGATCATTCTAGAACTTCCTTTGTGTCTGTACGAACTATAGAGGTTGGTGGCCTATGTGGATGATTGTTTCCTTCCCCAGAATGTAATGCTTTGATTGACAGAAGGCCTACACAATGGAATACATTTATTTTTCATAAGTGGGGTACTTTCAAAATGTGTTTAAAAGTGTCTCATTGTGGTAAGCCATTGGATGCCCATGATGAGTAAGAACCACACCAATAGCATAATCGGAGGCATCTATCTCAATCTCAAATGGTTGTTGCAGGTCTAGTAATGTGACCAATCGTGAAAAATAGAGGCGATTCTTCAACTCAGAGAATGCTTGTTGTTGGTTTTACGACCAAAAAAACTTGGCATTTTCTCTGCCTTTGGTGACTTGACTTAAAGGCCAAGTGATATGGGATAAACCCAACACAAACCTATGGTAGAAATTGGCAAGATCTAAAAAGCTACAGATCTCTGTTAGAGTGCTTGGAGCTAGCCAATCTTGAATGACTTATATCTTGGATGGGTCCCCATGTACACCCTTCTCATCACTGATGTACCCCAAATATTGAACCTGGGTTAGGGTAGGGGTGCATTTCTCCAAGTTAGCACACAACTTGTGGTCGTGTAGGGTTCGAAGGACCTGTTGAATATGGTGGAGGCACTCATCCCAACTCTGGTTAAAGATCAAGATGTCATCTAAATACACCACTATGAATGCATTGGTGAAGGTTTAGAAGATGTCGTCCATTAGTCTCATGAAGGTTGCGAGGGCATTCCTCAATCTGAACGACATGACCAACCATTTGAAAAAGCCCTCCTTGGATTTGAAGGCATTCTTCCACACAATAGGGGGTTTGATAGGCACCTGGTGATAACTTGACTTCAATTCTATATTGCTGAAATATTTTATCCCCTTGAGCTGGTCTAGAAGGTATTAATTTCATGGGATTGGGTACCTATTCAAGATACTGATATTGTTCAACACCCGATAGTCAATATAGAGCCTCCAGGTCCTATCTTTCTCCTCTACCAATAAAATTGGGCTCCTACAAGGTGATGACCTTTTCCTAATGTACCATTTCTGCAATAGTTCTTGAATCTACCTCTTGATCTCATCTTTCTCTAGAATAGAGTGGCGATAGATCGGTCCATAAGGCAGTGGCACACCCAGGGTTAGATCGATGGAGTGCTTGACCTGATAGTGTACAGGTACGCATGTGGGTGAGGCGAAAATATCCCTGTACTCCTCCATGGCCTTATCCATATGCTATTTTTATGAAGAGGAGCCCTGCCTGGAAGCCATGGCCACAACCTTGTTTCTTTCTTGGGGTTGAATCATAAGGAAAGGAAATTTCATGGTCTGGGAAATGATCTTACTACATTGCTTTGCAGTGATCGAGGAGATGACAGTAGGTGGGGCTACCTCCAGTATCCTGTAAAACTTATTAGCCACAGTAATAATCACAGAGCAAGGTCTAGACTCATATACAACATCTCACTTTCACAATTATGGTTGTCCTAACAATACATCATAAACATGAAGAGGAGCAATGTCACATTGTACCACATTCGTGAAGGGCTTGATGTTGTAGGGAAGGCAGAATTGTTGGCTGACACAAAGATTTTGTCCTTGGTGAAGCCACCCAATGGTGTACAGTTGTGAATGTGATATACATTATTTAGGCTCAACCGCCTCATGACCTTTGATGAAATGAGGTTCTTTTGGCTCCCGATGTCAACAATGAATTGCAATGGAGAACCCTTAACCCACATTTGTGAGTGGAAGAGGCATTTCCCCTCCTCTGGATCTTCAAGCTCAATATTATGGATATTAGTGGTGGCTACAGTGGCACTGGGCTCCACATCAATGATCTGCTTCCCTTTGTCAGTTTCGTTATCGAGTTCTGATTTAGAATCAGAACCTTCGTCTGATTCAAAAGTCTTCAACTCAGCCATCAGTGACTTCTTGGCCTGACTATTACATAATATTTTGTCACACCTCCTGCACTTCCCTGTGACATACCAAAAGTGCCAAAAACATGACCATCATGTAGTGTACTCATTCATATATGCAGTTCAGATCCTTCCTAAGACTTTGATTGCAAAATGCCTTGAGATTCCCCTAAAGGAAATAGCTCTAAAACCCTAATTTGAGGATCATCGCTCATACGATACTAAAACTGCAATGGTCACCTATTGTATTATACTTGACCCATGATGGAATTTCTCTGTTTACTTATATACCCACGATGATTCCAAAAAACAATTTTGACCAAAGAGGATAAGAAGCTTCCAGAGGGCGAGCTGGAGATTGTTCGATGTAGATGAGGTCAAGTTCTCCCAACTTGACCTCTTGGTCTTATCCCTATGAGATATCTTGTTGAGATGAGGATCTAATCCTAACTTTGGAGAGATCCTAACTCCCTTTAATAGCTTATATATCCATCGTCTCCCATTCCCAAATGTTTGTTCTATGTCTATTTTCACCCTTATGCTAAGATTCTGCTTATATGCTACTCTTTTGGCTTGGAGAAGGAGTGCTTGGAGAGCTTAGCTTAGACTTGGATATTCATTTCAAGGAGAACCTATCAACATCAAGGCTTGGTTGTATTCTTCCCCTTATTAATATACAATTGTTGGTCCATTTTCCATTGATGTGTATGCTCATGTATCATCTATATTAACATTCCTTGATCAGTTAAGTAGGTTTCCTTTGAATATGTTGTTTGTATTTTCATGCCCTGTTGTGTCTTGATATCTTGTGCAAGTGCATAAATGTTATGAGTAGTAGGAATGAGCCTGCGATGCAAGTGATTCGAGATCTTTAACAAAGGATGACTTGATAGCATCGGAATGAGGTAGGCCATCTTCTTCATCTCTCTTTTCAATTGTAACCTAGGAAAGTGTTTGGTAGATGTCACTTAGGTTGCTAGACCCACTCATTGGGCTAGACGGATTGTGTCTATCCACAGAGAGGATTTACCTAGACAACAAAATGGTGACTCCATCGGGGAAGATATAACACTTTCCATCAATTCCTTCTATCAGGTCTTTTGACTAGTTAGACCAATTGTCGATTTTTCGACTTGTCTGCATCAGTATAGCTTTATACCATCATTAATTACTGCCTTAGAGTGCTAATTCTGGATTATATCTTGGAATATTTTTGTTTTCTTCCACATTCCATTTCCATCATGGGTTTTGCAATGACAGTCGAGATGGAATTGCGAGTCTTTACTGATAAAGTCGCGATGGAAAAAAAATTCTTCATTGTTTGGTTGCACTGAAATCATCACTACCTTTGCTATACAAAGTAGTCATGATGACCCTGACCATCATGGGTTTGCCTATGCAAAGTAGTGATGATAACCCAATCATCACGGGTTTGGGTATATAAAGTAGCGATTATCCTTGAATGTGAGAATTTTTAAGGTTTCTTCCTTAGAATCCAGTGTGTCTTGGCCCCTAGCGTCTTTTCCTATCCTTATGCTTGAATTTGTCAGATTTTGATTGATTGTCTTGATTAATTTTCAAAATTTGTCTCATTGGATTCGAAGTGAAATCTGATTGAGTTCTAGGGTTTCTAGTCAATTAGTCATCACTTGTTGCTTGTTGGTGTCATTGAGATGCTTGTTTTGCTGATTGATTGTGTGTTGTTTTCTATGGAAAACATTGAAAACATCACTGTGCATTTGTTTTAGCTTGTTTTTCAAAATTTAGTTTTTGTCAAAATGCATTATATTAGTTGCATTGATTTTTTTTATTTTTTTAGATTCATCATTGAGAATAGATCACATTTTTCGACGATTGAAATCTAAAAACTATGTTAGGTGCATCAAATCATTCAAAGTGGAAAGAAAAGAATAATTCATATAAGTGCACCTTTGTAAAGTAAAACCATTTTTCTTTTGAAAAAATTGCATTTATGATAGTTAGAAGTCAAAATCATTTTTACTTCTGGCATTATTTGCAACATGAAAGTGAAAGAAATTTTCATTTCATTGAGTTGATTGCATTTTCCTTCGCTCGTTGCATTAGATTGCATTGATTGAATCAAAGTGAAAAGAAAATTATTATTGTGTTTAGTGAAATGAAAGATTAGATTTTGTTTTCACATTCTTCATAATGAAAGTTAGTGGAAGGAATTTTGCATGATGCATTTTCTTTGATGCATTATTGATTGAAACTCTTCCCTTGATTAGTCTAGATTTCATTGAAATCAAAAATTTTTGTTTTCTCATATAGTTGCATCTTAGGGCTTCAGGTGACATAGTTTTGAGCCCAAAACTGAAACATAATTGAAGATAAACATCAAAATTTACCTCAATTAATATAAGGAGCATTTGAAACATTAACACTCATACTTAGTGGTCAACGCTAGAGACGTGTTCCGGTGTCTATAAAAGTCAGCAAATCTCATTCGCAATACTCTTGATAAGACAGTGCTAGCATGGAGTTTTTCTCCCCGTACCATCGAGTATATAAAGGGAGACCTTCATAGCTTACAAACCTTTATCTATAAGAAGCCGAGTCTACCACCCTATAAATGTGATACACTAAAAACATCATTTGAGCAGATTTCTTGTACATACATCAAGTACTTAGTAAATTTATTTGCTAAAGTGTATATTGTAGTTCATGGTTACTTGGTAATCCCTTTTGCCTAGAGTAACTTGAGTAGTCATTTCAATCTTTTCTGACTCCTTAAACTTGGAAAGATCATTGAATACTTGTCCTTTCAAGCTCACTAGACCAATAAAAGTAACTAGAGTCACATTTTCATCCTTTTCACGACTCTTAAAACATGAAAAGGAAAAGCTTTTGTTTCAAATTCCAAAATCAATTGACTGTGGAAAAACATCCTTCCCATGGAAATACTCAGTATATCTTAGTTTTCTAACAATGGCAACATTTCCTGAGTCTACGAGTTAAGGAAACCACTTTGATGGGAATCCTAGTCCTTTTCCTTCTTTCAGAAATACTGGTGCTCCCTATATGGAAACGTTGTCCCTTCCTATATTGACAACTGGTTTGCCAGTTTGTTTATTTTCAACCTCGGTGGTTCGGAGTGTCCAAATTGCTTTTCAACCAAGTTCTCCTCCACCTGAACAACATCAACTTCAAGTTGATCGTAAAGTTGACCCCTCGCCTTCTTTGCCTATTTATTCACCCCTCTCTTCCTCTTCGCCTGGTGAAAGTATAGATTCTAGTAACCAAGAAGCTAAGAAGAAGAAGAAGAAGAAAAATAAGAAAGGGGGCAACCAAACATCCATTGCTATTGATGCAACTAATGAAGAAAGATCTTCCAACCAACCCCAAAAACTAAAATTCCCTTACATGTTATGTAATGTTGACCACCTCCTTCGAGACTATCTTGGTATTACCAAGGTCTTATAAGTGTGGTCCACAGGTTCACATCGACCTTTGTCATTAGCCTCTGGCGATCATGCTGGTGATAAACCTTCAACTAGTAATAGTAAAGCCTATGGGAAAAATGGAAAGGTAAAATTTCCTTCTAACTTGTGTTAAGGTAATCATACCATTCACCTTTGTCCTCTTATGGATGAAGCTTACCAAGAGTTGGAAAAACTTTCACCTTCTCAACCTCATCTTTCAACTGGGTATCGAAAGCTTTCCCTTGGTCATTCACTAGTTGATCCAGTGATTGATAAAAAGTCATATTTGGTCAACTCCACTCTCTCTGAAATTGAGCCTTGTGAGTGCATTCTCTACCAACCATTGGTCGAGAAAAGGGTACACTTGGCTCCATCTTCAGTTAACCGTACCTTTCCGATAGAGAGTGAACCTCATACTGAACAGGTTCTTCTGGTTTCTTTAGTTTCGAATGAATTGGAGGGAAATCCTCCCATTGCTGAGGTGCATGAGAGTAGTTCTCCTATTCCCATAGAGAAAGAGGGAATTTCTCACATTCCTACAACACCCCCTCTAGGTATTTTAGTCACTTATTTTGGATGGAGTTTCCTAGCAGGATATCGCCTTCTATCTTATGTTCCTTTTCAGATTACAATACAAGCTTACCATATGGTTGTACCTAGCACAATCATCGACGAGGGAGAATATGTAGCATTATGTGCTCAACTTCTTGGTAAGCTTTAGGTTCTCCTCAACTTGTCCTCGTCACCTAGAATCAGGTAGCTTTTAACCAAGGAACCAGTCAAAAGTTAGGGATCCTTCCTAAGTTTCCTATTACTTTGGGAGGAAACATTATCTATATAGACATGATGGTTTTCCAAGACCCATTGGATATTAATCTACTCCTCGGTTGTGACTATGTTTATGCCATGGAAACTCTTGTTTCCTCCCTCTTTCGAGTGATGTATTTCTAAGATGAAGGAAGCATTGTGATCATTGATCAACTTACATTCATTGGTCCTAAATCAGCTCCCACTAAACCATAATACCTAAATGGTTCTTATGTGCAAGCGGTATCACCCCCACCACAAGTTATTTATGTGGCCACCTGTTCCATGCCCTCATCTATTGATGATCTAGTAGGCGATGTAGTAAATCATGTATTGGAGGCATTGGAGCCCGAGTTTGCATTTGGATCCATGGACATGTATCCCTTCTGGAGTGTTGTTCTACCATATGATGAGTGTTGTAGCATACATTGTTATTTAAGTTTTATTTTAGTTTTATTAGAAAATGAAATAAAAATAGAAAATATTAAATAAATACCAAATATTATTTTATAACAGAAATAAAAAGAAATGAGGAGATTTGAAAGAAATGGTTGATTTTATATTATTAATGGCTTTTGAAAGTGATAAACCCATGAGAAGATCTGGGTCATCTGATCAATAGGCCATAGATCCGATGACAATCACGTAGTTAACTAGAATGGGGTTTATTTCATAGATTGGACGCGATGCTATATGAAATACAGTTTAATTCGCTGAAGTCCATGCCAATCACAACCGTCCATTGAAAGAGACGGGATCCGATGGATATTGGGTCGAAAAGTAATCAGATTTCATCTTTAAAATCATACCCAATAAATCATTAACTGGCAATTTTATTTCTTGTCCGTTCCGCATGGGAGTCAAAGGGGCGTTGAAAAAGTCGACTCAATAAGGTTTAGTTCAACAAGTTTAAAGTTTTGTTGAGTTTCGAAGGATCAGACCGTTAATTGAATGTGTGATCGGATGATGGTCACGCATAGCTCAGGCGGACATGATAATTTTACTAACCAGATTCTAAATCCTTTTCAGTTCCGTGGGTTTCTTTATGTTTTAGCCAATCAGAACATTTCCAATACATACATGGGCCCAAGTCCACGCATGAAGTTCTTGTAAAGTTGTAGTTTGCTATGTTAAAACAGTCTAACTATTGTCAAGACGTCTACAGGGTTACAACTTATAGAATAACATTCAAACCACCTACTCAAGCCATAGATTCGAACAACGAATAGCCATTACCTACTAATTTTTGTTACTTCCTGTTATTTTATTTTCTTGAGAATGAGGTGTCTTTTACCCTCTATGTAATATTTTGTAATAATTTTTACTTTAGACAGTTAGGAGAATAGTTAAGTAGTTTGACAGTTTTGGTGATTACTAACAGTATCATAATCTATAAAAAGAGGAAAATTTACAGAGAAAGGGGTTGGAACTTTGGAGAACCTGAAGACTAGGCCACTGTATTCCTGATACAATTGTTGATTAATGAAAGAATCAGAAGTTTTGCATACATTGTTGGGTATGATTTTGTGACCACTCTATTATTTGTCATCAAATGTTTTCTTCCTTTAGGTATGGTAGTGAAGCTATAGGTCTTTATTTGCTTATGTAGATGAAGTTAAAATCCCTTAAAAGAGCACTCCTATACTTGAAGTTCCCACCTCTGCAATTATTCTAAGTTACAGATAGTAGTTTCTGAGTAAGACAACATATTATATTTAACTTCTCCAAGTGTCATAGATTGTAGATTATGTGTAAAAAAACATATTGTCTATGACTTCTTCAAGGTTTCTTCATTCATTATTTATATTCAGCAATCAAATGGAATTTTGAGATTTTCATGTCACCTAAATATTAAGGGTTTAAAACCAAGTCTTTTAGGTCCTTCATTTGAGAATACAACATACAATTAAGTGACAAACAAGTGACAATAATTATAACCATTAATGTCTTAAGCACAATTTCTACACAACTAGGAAATTGTTTCTTAAGGGACAACATTAATTGGTGTCGTTACCGGGGAGAGAAGACAATAACACTTTTCCCCGGGTTTTCAATATTTTCCTTTGTTTGTTCAGTGAGGAGGAAATATTTGGTTGTTTTGAACAAAAGAAATAAATCTGGCTCCAAAGAGACCCCATACAAGGTTAGATACCTCACAGAAGAAAGTTCAAGCCTTTTTAGATCCTGAGAGGATAGTTTCCAAGAGGATTGGAAGGCCTAAAACTCTAATTACACCAAGTCCTACACTGTCTGCACCAGGGAGCAGTTCATCACATCTTTCACATTCATCTTTTATTGACCAAGCGTCACCTTCTACATCCAATTCATTCCAAGAACCCAACTATCAGGAACAGTCTTTAGAGTCTGTTTCTTTTTCAGTATCTGCTATAGCTATTCACTATGAACCTATAACTACATTAACACCTTTTCACACTCCATTTACCCCTCAGTCAAGTTCCACATCTGTTCTTAATCAAGGTTCAATAAATTCAGGAGAAAACATGGCAGCGCCTACATTCTTGATGAATAGGCATGCACCTCTTCAATTACCACAATAGTTGAATCAAATGCCACAAGAATACTGGAAGATTCTTCCTCGTTTCATAGGGGAGGATGAACAAACAATAGAGAATCATATATCAAAATTTTGTAATTTCGTAGAAAACCTAAATGTTGAACACCTGAATGTTGTTCTAAGACTTTTTGTCCAATCCTTGGATGGAGAAGCGAGAAAATGGTTTAAAGGGATTCCTTATAACTCTATTACAACATGGGAAGAGATGGAGTGTTTGTTCACCCTGAGATGGGGAGAAGAAAGAGACCATGGGTATTCACTCACAGATTTTAATGCTATCAAGAAGAAATCTGATGAAGGTGTTGTTGAATTCATCAGAAGGTTCAATAAATTGTATAATAGTCTTCCAATGGATATTAATCTCCCTCCTGTTGGTGCAAAAATAACTTTTGTAGGGGATTTTGAGTCAAATTTTGGATTCACATTGAGGGAGAGGAGATCCCCAACCCTTGATCAGATCCAAACAGAAGCATTAGAGATAGAATCAAATCTGGTGGCTACAGGTAAAACACCAGATGCACAACCTATCCAAGATAAGGGAAAGGATAAAGTAGAATCCTCTCAAGATCAAATATTAGAGGATATGAATAATGTAATTAGAAATTTGTCTAATAAATTGATTAAATTGGAATTAGAGAGTACGAATTCTCAGAGACAAGTACAAAAAAATAGAAATTTTAATCCTCAATATAGAAGACAACCTCTGCAAATTTTACAAAGGGAGAGAAAAGATCAAGATCAGATTCAAGCACCACTGTATATAGAGGTAGATCCTGATGGAGTACCAGAGCATTCCAAGGATCATGATGACCATACTTTCACATTGTATGCAGTAGATGAAGATGAACTAGGTGTTGAGGGAGGAGAATATAGTGAAAAAGATGTCATCTATGATGATAATGAAATTGACGAATGTTGGAAGCGGTTTTCTGATTTTATGCAGGCGGAACTACATAAGAAATATGACTTGAGATCAAGGAAAAGATCTAGAAGTCAAGAAGATGAAGGTGAGCAGCAAGTTCCATCTCCCTTACAAAATGTGACTCCACAATAACAAGAACCACAACCTACAAAACAATTAAATAAAGGGAAGTAGCAGCAGAATACAAGTAGCAAGACTCAAATGCTTCAAGGTGAGTCCTCTCAAGACAAAAGTGAAAAAAATCCTTTAGAGAAACTTGTTTCCATTCCATAACAGATTTTAGTCATGAAGAAAAGTGAAGATGAGAATGAAAGGAATACTAAACAGAGCCATGTGTTTAGTTTTACCAAAGAGTTAGAAAAGACCATAATTTAGGTTCCCCTCACAGAGTAGGTTAAAACACCAGCTTATCAAAGAGAAATTACAAAGTTTATCAATCTATCTCAGAATGTGAATATAAATGACATTGTGAATTTTCAGGAAGATAAACCAGTAGTGGTTTTTGGTTCACATGTGGATGAGGTAGATTTTTCAACATCTCCTTTCTACATTTCTTTATTAGTTCATGATCTACTCTTGCATAATTGTATGTTTGATTCAGGAGCCTCACATAACCTTCTGCCATTATCACTGATGAAACAACTAAACCTACTAGTTACTAAACATTAGAGAGACTTGTATTATTTTGATTCACATAAAGTCAAGTGTCTGTGGGACATTAAAGATATGGTGGTGTCACTAGCCCAGATTCCAGCTAAAAGTTTGGTAATGGATGTAGTGGTAGCAGATATCCCTGCTAGGTTTGGAATGTTAGTATCTAGGACATGGGGGCTAAACTGGGTGGTGTTTTGAAACTAGATTTTTCTTATGCTGTCATACCAATTTTTGTTGGGGAAGAAAGGAGGTTGGACATATAAACAAGATTTATTAGAACAATCACAAATAACGAAGCAAGTAATTCACCTGTATATAGCCAAGAAAAAGATGACTTTTCTTGCTTCATGTTGCATGACAATGTAGAATTGGTTGAAAATAACCAGAGGTAGCTTACTTCAGCCTGTGTAAAGATAGAGCTATAAACAGAAGGGGTGTGGAAGTGCTTCTTTGATGGAGCCTATTCTAAAGAAGGAACAGGTGATGGTTTCCTTTCACAGGATGAACATAATCAAGATCATAATATTGGAACCGAGAAGGAGCCCAAGTTGGTCAAATTATTCAAAGAAGTTTTACTTAATTATAACAATATATATATATTAAGTGTTTCAGGCAAATCACTAATGTTTTGGCTTGGTCCTATGAGGATCTCAAGACATATGAGGAAAGCATGTTCAACAGACTTGGATGCCCTCTCAAAGTCATAATAGATAATGCTCTAATGTTCAGTTCAAAGAATCTTGATGGTGAAACTCTACAGCTGCCTGTCAATTAGCAGTACCTCAAGCAGTATTTCCAGTTCTGAAGCACAAGCATCCTATCATTGTAGATAACAGACTGAATTTAGTGTACAAATTCCATAGAATTTGAATTGGTTAAGTAATATATGACTCCATGCCTGGGGTGAAGGCATTGATCTGCGGTTCTTAGTGCTTCTGTGTCAAAAGAACTATCCCCACATGGAGCCAACTGTTGTAGCATACATTTTTATTTAAGTTTTATTTTTAGTTTTATCACAAAAGGAAAAAAAAATAAAAAATATTAAATAAAAACAAAATATTATGTTATAACGGAAATAAAAAGAAATGCAGATATTTGAAAGAAATGGTTTATTTTCTATTATTAATGGCTTTTGAAAGTGATAAACCCACGAGAAGATCTGGGTCGTTTCCACAGGCCATAGATCTGACGAAAATTGTGTAGTTAACTAGAATGGGGTTTATTTCGGAGATCGGACGTGATGTTATATGAAATACAGTTTAATTTGCTCAAGTCTGAGCCAATCGTAGTCGTCCATCGAACGAGATGGGATTCAATGGATATCAGGTCAAAAAGTAATCATATTTTATCTTTAAAATCAGACCTGATAAATCATTAACTAGTTGTTTTATTTCCTTACAAGTCCATATGGCAGTCAAAGGGGCGTTGAAAGGGCAGACTCAATAAGGTTTAACTCAACAGATTTCAAATTTTGTTGAGATTTGAAGGATCACACTGTTTATTTAATGTGTGATAGGAAGATGATCGTGCATAGCTCAGGCAGACATGATAAGTTTACGAACCAGAGTCTAAATCCTTTTCAGTTCCATGGGTTTCTTTATGTTTTAACCAATCAGCGCATTTCCGATACATATGTGGGCCCAAGTCCATGCATGGAGTTCTTGTAAAGTTGCAGTTTGTTGTGTTAAAATAGTTTAGGACGTCTAGAGGGTTACAACTTGCAGAATAACACTCAAAGCACATAATAGCCATTACCTACTAATTTTTGTTACTTCCTGTTATTTTATTTTCTTGAGAATGAGGTGTCTTTTACCCTATATGTAATATTCTGTAATAATTTTTAATTTAGAAAGTTAGGAGAATATTTAAGTAGTTTGACAGTTTTGGTGATTACCAACTGTCTCATAATGTATAAAAGGAGGAAAATTTACAGAGAAAGAGGTTTGAACTTTGGAGAACCTGAAGACTAGGCCACTGTATTCCTGATACAACTATTGATTAATGAAAGAATCAAAAGTTTTCCATACGTTGTTGGGTATGATTTTGTTACTTCTCTGTTATGTGTCATCAAAGTTTTTCTTCATTTAAGTATGGTAATGAAGTTGCAAGTATTTATTTGCTTATGTAAATGAAGTTAAAATCCCTTAAAAGAGCGCTCCTATACTTGAAGTTCCCACCTCTGCAATTCTTCTAAGTTACAAATAGTAGTTTATGTGTAAGACAACGTATTATCTTTAACTTCTCCAAGTGTCACAAATAGTAGATTTTGTGTAAAACAACATATTGTCTATGACTTCTTCAAGCTTTCTTCATTCATCGTTTATATTCAACAATCAAATGGCATATAAGATTTTCATGTCACCTAAGTATTGAGGGTTTAAAACCAAGTCTTTCAGGTCCTTCATTTCAGAATACAACATACAATTAAGTGATAGAAAAGTGATAATAATTACAAAAGTTAATGTCTTAAGGACAATTTCTACACAGCCAGGAAATTTGTTTCTTAAGGGACAACAATGAGAACCTCTTGGAATCCATGGCCACTTTTGGTCTGTGACCAAGGGGATGGAGCAAAGTTCCTTTTCTTGTGTCAAGCTCATTAAAAAATGAAACAAATACCATGGAGAAAAGTTCCTTGTCTTCTGTTAAACTCGTTAAAGAATAAAACAAGGACCATGGAGCAGAGTTCTGTGTCTTGTGTCAAGCTCCTTAAAAAATGAAACAAGGGATATGAGGATAGTTCCTTTACAATGTCAACCTCATTAAAACATTAAATAGGTGTCGGTATCATGGTTCTTTTCTTGTGTCAAGATCATTAAAAAATGAAACAAATCCCCTCCAAATTCGAGTCTTTGGTTAGATCGTGTAAAATCTCAGTCGATTCTTTAACTTGATCTCGTCAGTGAACCTTCATTCCATCCACCTATTAGTAACATGTAGTCTATTTCGATGAATGAAATGAAGCTTGGGGGTCATGTACCTTGAATTGAGTCATTATGATGGGGGAATGCAAACTTATCTCAAGCATATTTTATCTTTGTTTCAATCTTGTGTAAAAATGAAACCAAATCCAAGCAGAATTTCTTCCCATGTTTCAAGCTTGTGTAAAAATACAACCATTCCCATTTCACATCTCTTGATTACCATTTTTTCAGCCGATTTTTTCCATATGAGCCTTGGTTTGTTCATTCCATTGTCACCATCTCTTTTTTCAATCATATTCTTTCACTTGCTTGTTTTCCCTTTGCCTGAGGAACATCTACAATGAGTATTCTTATGAGCCAGCCTCTTGACCATTACATGTTTTGAGCAATTCCATCATCACCAAAACCAATTTCTATCCTTCTATAACACTCGTTTATCCAGGAACAGTCATCTTTCAACTCTTTTCTGACTCTTGAAGTATGAAAATATTGACAAGTAATTCTCATTTTGAACTCCTTAAAGCAAATGAATTGACCTCGTATCAATATGTGCTTACTCCCTTTTCCGGTTGGGATTGACTATTTATGAAAAAGGTACACCTTGGTCAACATGATCGAGAGGTTCTCTTGAATATTATTTTCTGCGTTTTTGGATTCAAGAGACAAATTACGAAAATGGACCTAATGGAGTTTTCTTTTTTCGTCTCTTTTTCAAACTCTCTAAATATGAAAAAGACACCGAGTTACTCTTCTGTTGGACTCATGAAAATTGAACGATGAAAGACTTGTCACCATGACAAGCCCAAGTTTCTACTTCCTAGGACTCGTGAAACTTACTAGGAGGGATTCATCCAAAGGGTGAACTTATATGGTAAGCATATGCTATCCCCTTCAAGCTTCTGCAAAAATAAATAGGTACTCACTAGAAATAGTGGGGAAAAAGTGAAAGTGAAACATCTCTTGTATAGGAAACATGTTGCTCTTGAACATAACACTCTTATGATTTCGTGTTGGGTTTAGGATATCCTCACTCAGTCGCTTGTCCTCTTGGGTTTGGGTGATCCATTTTTGCCTCTCATTTGAATATTCCATTTGGCCATCATGACCTTTAGTCCTATGTTGAGCGAAATGTTACCACACTTTGGAGTCATGTCGTCAGTGTCCAAGAGAAGTCTTATTTGTAGTTATTTACCTATACATTGTTTGACCCATTTTTATAGTCTTGGATCTTATTCATTTAATTCCACTTTGTTCCTTGTTTCATGTCGATGATGGGGGATTCATCATTTCCCTCCTTCAATGGGTCACTTCCTGACGACTTTAGCTCGTTATCTAGGAAGATGACTTAGAGACTCCCTTTCAGTACCTTAGAGCTTGCATGCCTTTATGGCAAAATCTTCACATCCAACGATAGGTCTCCATCTTTGGCCTTCGATTAGATGATTCCACAAGTGTTTGACTTTAGTTTCATTATCACATTCATGGATTATATTATCATACCTTGAGAGCCATTGTTATTATTGGTGGTTTCTCTGGTACCTGTTAACTGTCCACATCATTGGCCAATAATCAGGTAGTTTTCAAGCATGTTCAACTTCAACACATTCATTCGCATGTTAGAATTTGTACTTTGATCGGGTCAGGATGGAGCGCAAGACCTTAAGTCTTGTTTGATATGACTCGGGTTGTGTGGAGTTATATGCTATTCATGATTGTACATGTGTTTCTTATATATGGATGGCTATGACCATACGATGGAACTTTACATTTGTGATGATCCTTCTATATCATATGGCTCTGACCATACCATGGATCTTAGATTCAAAGATGATCCTTCTCATTTGGATGGTTGCACCAATACCATGGATCCTTTCATATATTCCTTGTCATCCGGATGGGTGTATCCAAACTGTGGATTGATGTTTTGATATTAGATATTTATCTGTATATGCATCCTTAATTTTCATGTCCCTTGACAATGTTTTCCCTCATCCTTGAAAAATCTTGTAAAGCATCTCAACCATCACTCCTCGTTCTGACTTCATGCTTTAGGGGGAGTATGTTACACAATATTTTGTCACACCTCCTGCACTTCCTTGTGGCATACCATGAAGTGCCCTAAACATGACCATCATGTAGTGTACTCATTCATATATGCAATTCATATCCTTCCTAAGACTTTGATTGGAAGATGCCTTGAGCTTCCGCTGAAGGAAATAGCTATAAAACCCTAATTTGAGGATCATCACTCTTATGAGACTAAAAACCATGATGGTCGCCTGTTGTATTATACATGACCCACAATGGCATCATTCTATTTACTTATATACCCACGATGATCCCAAAAATGCAATTTTCCCAAAGAAGATGAGAAGCTTCATGACCTGGAAACTTCTAGAGCGGTGAGATGGAGGTTGCTCAGCGTAGATTAGGTCGAGTTCTCCAAACTGCGCCTCTTGGTATTATCCCTATGAGATACCTCCTTGATATGAGAGCCTACTCCTATCTTTTGAGACATCCTAACTCCCTTTCCCATCCTATATACACATCCTCTCCCATTCCCAAATGGTTGGTTTATGTCTATTTGCACCCTTATGCTAAGATTGTGCCTACATGCTACTCATTTGGCTTGGAGAATGAGTGCTTGGAGAGCTTAGCTTGGACTTGGATATTCATTTCAAGGAGAGCCTATAAAAATCAAGGCTTGGTTGTATGATTCCCCTTATTTTCTATTAATATAAAGTTGTTGGTTCATTTTCCATTGATGAATATGCTTATGTATCATCTATCTTAACATTCCTTGATCAGTGAAGTAGGTTTCCTTTAAATATGTTGTTTGTATTTGCATCCCTTATTCTATCTTGATCTCTTATGTAGGTGCTTAAATGTTGTGAGAAGTAGGAATGAGATCACGATGCAAATGATTCGAGATATTTAACAAAGGATGATTTGATAACATCAGAATGAGGTAGGCCATATTCTTCATCTCCCTTTTCAATTGTAACCTAGGAAAGTGTCTGTTAGATTGTCACTTAGGTTTCTAGACCCACTCATTGGGCTAGAAGGATTGTCTCTGTCTGCAGAGAGGATTTACCTAGACAACAATGACACTCACTTGTATTGTGAGTGGAGCTCTTATGGAAATCACACCATTTTCCCGTGTCCTTCTTCATCTTTGAAGTGTTTTAATTTGCTTGCGGCTTCAATGGGTTGTCTTGAGTAGAAGCGCCTTGGCTTGGCCCTTTGTTCTTTGGTTTGGGGGTGCCTTTTCCTTGTGTTGGATTCACAGATCCAAAGTCCTGATTCCTCTGTTTAAAATTATTCTCAATCTTGACAACGTACCAATATGTTGTGCCGCGTGAGGAAATGTCCAGGAACTCCATCTCATCCTAGATGTACTTGTGTAGATAGTCGTGATACTTGAGCACCAAATGGTGTTCAGTATCCTTGATACCAGACTTCATGTGAAGGGTATGGAAAGTATTTGTGAACTCTAGCACATCTTGGTCCCTTCCCTGCCGTAGTATGGTCCACTTTATGTATTTGTCTTCATATATCCTGACATGGTAATATTGATCATTGATGGTGTCTCACAAAGAATTCTAAGTGGGTGCAACTAAAAACAGTGAGGGTTCACTCTCATCCTTTTGTTCACAGTAGGTTTCCCACTAATCCTTGATGTGTGGGGCAGATTTAAGAAGTGCAATAGTAATATTTTCCTGACTGGAAAAATATTGAACTAAAAGATATCCTTCCAAAAGATTTAACCATTTATCTATGATGTCCTCATCTATCAGGCCTTTGAATATGGGAATATCGAAGTTAACTTGTCCCTTAAAAGGAGTGTCACCTCTAGAGTGACTTCTGGATGAAGATGCATCGCCTGTGGGTAGTCGTCGAAGGATCTGAGTAAAGTTATCCATCATCGCTACCCTCTGTTACTCGAGGGATTACTCAAGAAAAATTTTGAAAGGATCTCATGCTCACTCATCTTTCTTTTCTTTCACAATGGGAGTTTATTGGGTTTTGCGAGGCTAATCTTGCAATGGTTCAACCAGATCAAGCCCTAACTCCTTATACCCTGACCTCGTCGGGACATGCAAAGAAAAATAGAGAAAGAGTAGACTGCTCTGATACCACTAATCCAAACTTAAATAGGAATGCAAAAAATTACAGATATAATCATAAACATAGATATGCAACAAAAAACACTTCATTTCAGTAATATAAAAATATTGAATTATGTTTACAAACAGAATGGAAATAAGATAGCTCGAGCGATGGTAGCTTATCTCTGAGAAGAGTTGTGGCAGATAAATGCCACTTAACTATGTTACAATGAGGCTTAAGGGCCTATTTATTATTGGAAAACATGAGAAAACACTAAGAAACCAAAACCCTAACTCGAAGAAATGTAACACCAAGATTCTATGTGCCCCATTGGGGTTAGTTGGGATCCAACTTCCCAGGGTCGTAACTTGGTCATATTATCTCTGTTTGGTATGTACAATACCTTGCTGGAAAGGTCTCTTTGAGCACTATAGGTTTTTCCATAGGTCCCTACCTATGGCTATGGGCATTTCGTGGACCCCAAAAAGACCTCATTTAGGGGGTCGAAACTGCTCCAGAAGTTTAGGACCCGAAAAACTACTAAAAATAGTAAATGCTGAAATGAACAAGGAAATAGATGAATCTAACTGGGGGGTCTAGATAGAATAGGAGGGTGGCCACGAATATCCACTTGGATAATTCCTCCCCCCTTAGGAAGAAATGGTCTGCATTGCATGCAAAACATCCATGAGGTGCAGAAATTTATGTTGAACCTGGTCCCTGGTGAACCATTTGCCCCGGTTAAGGAGTTGGCCTACTTTGACAACATGATATAGTTGTATCCTCTGTTAGTGAGTATTCTTGATCTATGTGTCCATGATTTGATCATTTGTGGCTTGTTCCATGCAGTTCGGGTTGAGCCCTATTGGTGTGAGTTGTTCCATAATGTCAGATGTGTCCAACAATGGTGGAAAGTATGGCCGAAGGCGATCTACATTGAACACTACGTGCAAACCAAGGAATGGTGGGATGTTGATCTCGAAGGCATTGCCACCGATGGCCTTGGTGATGGTTTATGGTCCATATTGGAGCGGGTGAAGATTGTGGTGGGCTCTAGCAAGGCACTCCCTCTACAAATGTAGCCAAACTCTGTCACCCACCTACAACTTGTGCGACACTCGATATTGATCATGCTACTGATTGTAATGATCCAGGTGGATATTGGTGGCCACCATCCTATTCCACCTAGGCCCCACTAGATAGTTTAATCAGTTTCATTGTTCATTTCAACTTTTACTATTTTTAGTATTTTTTGGGTCCTAACTCCCTAAACGATGTTTTTTGGTGTCTATGGTAGGACCACAATCATAGAGGTGTTCTTGAAATGGAACTTGTAATACTCAGCGAGACCTTTCCAACAAGGTATCGTGCATGCCAAACGGAGTTAATATTACCAAGTGATGACCCCGGGAAGTTAGCTGCGCAACTAACCCTAATGGGGCCCACAAATTATTGGTGTTACATCTCCTGGGGCTAGGGTTGTGGTTATTTAGGTTTTTCTCATGTTTTCTAATAATAGATAGGCCCTTGAGCCTCATTGTAAAATATTTTAGAGGCATGTAGCCGCCATATCTCTTCTCATAGATAAGCTACCATCACTTGAGCTATCTTATTTCCATTTTGTTTGTAATCATAGTTCAATATTTTTCTATTAATGAAATGAAGGGTTTTTCTACTGCATCTCTTTGTTTATGATTATATCTGTAAGTTTTTGCATTCATGTTTAATTTTGGATCATATACTTAGCATTGGATCTATCCAATATATCATGGACCTGCTCGTGGATGTGTTGAATGCGTTAAATGAAGATGTGATCCCTTTCAGCTTCGGACTAAACGTGAGCCAAATCTACCTGAGTGGCTGCAAATGCCATGAAAACACATCAATGGGCCATAATGGCTAAAGTCCCAACCCTACCTGAAAGGGGTTGTGACCTGTTGAGTTGTGGAGAGCTCTGTTGTAGCTATGTTGGACATAGGGTAGACTTTCATCCCAAGTGTGTGGATGGTTCGAGTTGTACATGCGTAGAATGTGTACGATCATCCTATTGGAAACCTCTGTTTGGCCATCTATTTGGGGATGGAAATTCATGGACTTATTAAGTTTTATGTCTAGCATCGACTAGAGACTTGACCAAAATGCACTCAGGAATCTACTATCCCGATATGAGACGATGAATTGTGGGATCCCAAAGTGTACCATACTTGCTCAAAGAACAGCTTAGTAGTGGCCTCTACTGTGATACTCTTCTTGCAGGCCACCATGGTGTCCATCTTAGAGAATCTGTCAACGACCACGAAAATGAAAAGGTTGTCGTGGAGATAGATTTCCAAGGCCATCTAGGAGTAGGTAGAGGAGTATACAGGCCTTGCTTCTTGATGGTTGGTTTGGAAATAACGTAGGCAGTGTAGGATCTAATGTACTTCCCAACATCTTGACGAAGTTTTCGCCAATAAAAATACTTTTGCAATGCTGCCATTATTTGATCTATTCTGAAATGTCCAGCGACCTGACTTTAGTGCGCCTCCCAAATCATCTTGGCATGCTCACTTGAAGGAACACAGACATGTCCCAGGTGGCATAACAGTGCATCTTGAAGGTGAAAATTTGGAACTTTCTTTCCTTCCAGGAGTGTCTGGTATATGCTTCCGAATTCTGGATACTCTTGTAAATATGTAGCCACTTCGATGTCTCATGCCCACAAGAGTTGAGCATAGTGATCCGTGCCATGACCGGTGGTTGGATGAGGCAATCAAAAACATTATAGGTGTTGTCCTTCTTATACTTAATGTTCAAATGGAACTGTTGCAAATAGGTGGACCATTTCTAATGGCGATCGTTCTACAACTTCCCTTATGTTTGTATGAATTGTAGAGGTTAGTGGTCTATGTGGATGACTGTTTCCTTACCCAGAAGGTAATGCTTCCATTGACAGTAGGCCTGCACAATTGAATACATTTATGTTTCAGAAGTGGGGTACTTTTACACTGTGTCTGAAAGTGTCTCACTGTAGAAAGCCACTAGATTCCCATGCTGTTTAAGAACCGCACAAATAGCATAGTTAGAGGCATCTATCTCAATCTCAAATGGTTGTTAAAGGTCTAGAAATGTGAGCACTGGTGCAGAACTAAGGCGATTATTCAACTCAAAGAATGTTTGTTTTTATTTTTCCAACAAAAAAAACTTGGCATTTTCTCCGCCCTTGGTGGCTTGACTTAAAGGCCAAGTGATATGAGAGAACCCCAACACAAACCTACGTTAGAAATTGGCAAGACCCAAAAAGCTATAGAAATCTATTAGAGTGGTTGGGGTGGTCAATCTCGTATGACTTGTATCTTGGGTGGATCCACATGTACACCCTGGTCATTAATGATGTACGCCAGATATTGAGCCTCGGTCAGGCCAAAGGTGCATTTCTCCAAGTTAGCACACAACATTGTTGGTGCAGGGTTTGAAGGACCTGTCGAATATGGTGGAGGTGCTCTTCCCAACTCTGGCTAAAGATTAAGATGTCATCTAAATACACCATCAGCAATTCATTGGTGAAGCATCGCAAGATATCATCCATCGGTCTCATAAAGGTTGCAGGTGCGTTCGTCAATCCCAACGGCATGACCAACCATTCAAAAGGGCCTTCCTTGGATTTTAAGGTAGTCTTCCACACATCAAAGGGCTCGATAGGCACCTAGTCATAACCCAACTTCAAGTCAATATTTCTGAAATATTTGGTCCCCTTAAGCCAGTCTAGAAGGCCATCAATCCATGGGATTGGGTACCTTTTCTGGATAGCGATCTTGTTCAGCACTTGATAGTCAATACAGAGCCTCCAGGTCCCATCCTTCTTCTGTACCAATACAAAAAAGGTCCCACAAAGTGATGAGCTTGGCCTGATGTGCACTTTCTGTAATAGTTCTTGAATATGCCTCTTAATCTCATTGTTCTCCATAACAGAGCATCGATAGATCAGTAGATTGGGTAGTGGTGCACTCGGGGTCGTATCGATGGAGTGCTTGACCTCACACTATAGAGGTACCCCTATGGGTGAGGCAAAAATATCCCTATACTCCATGACCGTTTCCATTTGCTACTGCTATGTAGAGGATCCCTACCTGGAAGCCATGGCCATAACCTTCTCTTTCCCATGGGGCGAATCATAAGGAAAACAAATTTCCTTGTTTGGGAAATGTTCTTACTTGATCAAAGAGATGGTGGTAGGTGGGGCTACCTCCTGTATCCTATACAACTTATTATCCAAATTAATAATCACAGAGTGAGGTCTACACTCATATACAACATACTTCTTCCACACGTATGGTTTTCCTAACACTACATCACAAAATTCAAAAGGAGAAACGTCACACAATACCTATTTGTGAAGGGCTTGATGCTATAGGGAAGGCAACACTATTGGATGGCATGAAGATATCATCCTTGGTGAAGCCACTTGATGGTGTACGGCTATGGATGTGCTATAGTATTTAGGCCCATCCGCTTCACGATCCTGCTAAAATGAGGTTCTTTTGGCTCCTACTATCAATAATGAACTGCAATGGAGAACCCTTCACCCACATCTATGAGTGGAATAGGTGTTCCCCCTCCTCCAGATCTTGAGGCTTAATCTTCTGAATCTTGGTGGTGGCCATGGTGGCACTGGGCTCTGCAACAATGATCTTCTTACCTTTGTTAGTTCCCTTATCGATTTTTGATTCAGAGTCAAAACCCGTGTCTAATTCAGAAGCCTTCCACTCGGCCACCAGTGTCTAATTGGCTTGAAACTCACTTGTATTGTGAGTGGAGCTCTTATGGTAATCACACCATTTTCCCGTGTCCTTATTCATCTTTGGAGTATTGTTCTTTTCTTGTGGAGTCGATGGGATGTCCTTGGTAGAACCACCTTGGCCTTGTCCTTTTTTCTGTGTTTTAGAAACACCTCTTCCTTGCTTTGGATTCACGGATCCAAAGTCTCGCTTGTTCTGTTTAAACTTCTGCTCAATCTTGACAGCATACTGATATGCCATGTCGAGTGAGGAAATTTCCAGGAACTCTATCTCCTCCTGGATGTACTTGTATAGACAGTCGCAGTACTTGAGAAACAAATTCCGCTCAGTATCCTTGATACCCAACTTCATGCAAAGGGTATGGAATGTATTTGTGAACTCTGGCACATCTTGGTCCCTTCCCTACCATAACATGATCAACTTTATGTATTTCTATTCATAGCTCCCGAAAGGGTAATATTTTTCCTTGATGGTGTCTCGGAAAGAATTCCAAGTGGGTGCAGCTAAAAACAATGAGGGTTCACTCTTGTCATTTTGTTTTAGTAGGTTTCCCACTAATCCTTGACATTTGGGGCAGCTTTAAGAAGTGAAAAGGTAATCTTTTCCCAATTTGAAATGTCATGAACTAAAAAATATCCTTCTAATAGATTTAACCATTTATCTATGGCATCTACATCTATCAGGCCTTAAAATATGGCAATATCGAATTTAACTTGTACCTTAAAAGGAGTGGCACGTCTAGAGTGGCTGCTAGATGAGGATGCATTTCTTCTGGTTATTCGTCAAAGGATCTGGGAAAATTTATCCATCATCATGTCCCTCTGTCACTCAAGGGATTCCTCGAGCAAGATTTTGAAAGGATCTCCTACCCCCTCATATTTCTTTTATTTCGGCATGGGAGGTCATCAGGTTTTGCGAGGCAGGTCTTGCAATGGTTCAACCAAAACAAGCCATAAATCCTTATACCCTGACCTCATTGGGGACATGCAAAGAAAAACAAAGAAAGAAAAGATTGGTTTGATACCACTGATACGAGCTTAAAAAAGAATGCAACAATTTATATATGTATATAATCATAAACACAAAGATGCAGTAGAAAAAAACTTCACTTCATTGATAGAAAAATACTAAAGTATGCTTACAATAGATCTTCGGCAATAGATCTCTGCGGTTCTTCGGCAACGAACTCATCGGTTCTTGGGCAATAGATCTCGTCTACGGTTATTCGGCAATCGATCCTCTTCAGAAATCAGAAATTGATCCTCTTTCTGGGAAGGCGGCAACCCGTGAGTGCTTCAGATCTGCGGTTCTTCAGATCTCATTCGATCTGCTTCAGATCTGCGGTTCTTCAGTGCTCATTTGGTGAGTTTTCTCGCAATTTTCCCTGGTGAATTCGGTGAATTCGGTGGGTTCTTCAGAAATCGACACGATCCTCTTTCTGGGAAGGCGGCAACCCGTGAGTGCTTCAGATCTGCGGTTCTTCAGACCTCATTCGATGAGTTTTCTCGCAATTTTCTCTGGTGAATTCGGTGAATTCGGTGGGCTCTTCAGAAATCGACACAATCCTCTTTCTAGGAAGGCGGCAACCCGTGAGTACTTCAAATCTGCGGTTCTTCAGATCTCATTCGGTGAGTTTTCTCGCAATTTTCTCTGGTGAACTCGGTGAATTCGGTGGGTTCGGGAATTTTTACTAAGGAGAACATTCTCTAGATGGCTCCCAGCTTCGCCAAAATAGCTGCTGGCTCTCCGTCCGCCTCTGGGGGGCAAGCTCCTGCCCATATAGTCAGTGAAGCCCCAGCTCCCACTGTCCAGGTGGTCCAGGCTTCACTCGATGAGGCTTTGAAGTTCTCTGAGAGTGCCCTAATATGCCGATTCAATGGTTTTTGGCCACGTCTCACAGCTCTCCATAGTTGGATCACAGAGGTATGGAAGCCTCTAATTTCTGATGCAATTAATATCTTCCCCTGTGCTAGGGGTTTCTTTATAGTAGATTTTGAAAACCGTGAAAGCAGACAATGTATTCTAGATTCTGGCCCTTGGTTTTGGATAGAATCAGGCCGATCTCATGAGGCCGATGGAACCC
>APFE031527374.1:0-52904 GCA_000404065.3 Pinus taeda
ACAAGATGAGGAGTCCCTGTAGAAACAACGATTACCAAAGAAGCTTTATTATTGTCGTCCAGAACTTTCTTAAGGAAATAAAATTCACTTCCTCCCTACTAAAGGAAATCGCAGCATTCAGGGAAGCAATCCAATGAAAACACTATATCTCAAAGAATAAGAGGTCTCATCACGAGCCAACTTATCATCATCACAAATATTATAACTTGCTAACTTTGCCAAAACTGTCCACCAAAACAGGGCAACGACTCAAGATTGTTGCAATCAAAAGACAAGGGGTCTCATCACGAGCCAACTTGTTCAGCAAAAGTATAAATCAAGTGAGTGACTGTGTCATAATTTGGCCACCAAACCAAGACAATGTTCTTTAGAGAATAAAAAAGAAAAAGTGTCAAAATGGGTTTTTCTCTAAATGGCTGTAAACACACTTAGGCAAGATAAAGGATCATTACTGGTTAATAGGTAACCCTGTCGAGGCTATGGACGCTTGCTGGCAGCAGAGGCTCTACCTGCGACAAAGAAGCATATTTGAAAAGGACTGCTATACAGGGAAGACTTTATTTTAATTTTTATTTAAGACCAAGTAAGGACTTGTGTAAACGCAAGAACAAGCTAAGAATATAGGTAAATAGAAAGGAGTTCAAACGAAATATCATTGATAGTTTGAAGTATAATATTTTTATCTTTCTATAATAAAGTTTAAGTTTTCTGAGAAATTTTTTTTATTACTTTTAGAAGTTTGAAAAACGTCAAAAGAAGGTCAGAGATAACTGGTTCTCCCAAGTGAATCGCCAATTGTTGTGGCCAGCAACAAGCCCCCCTTTTTCATTTAAGTATTTGTCCAAAATGCTAAATGAATGGGGACCCCTAGTTTAATTTTGAGAAAAATCAAATTTTCCTTCTTCAAAATAAAGCTACCATCGTAAGCTTAGAGAGGTCTTTTGAATATTTTTAACCTAAGTCTACAATAAGGTAAAGGTATTTAAAAAATTGCATTAATGTGCAAGGCCCCCCGCGTTAAGCCTAACGTCGCATCGCAGTAAGTAATGTTCATAAGGAAAAACCTCAAAATATGTCGATCTGTGATAACACCGAGCGCAAGATCGCACATCGCAGAAATAAACTGGCAATACTTAACAAACATCAAAATCCTGCGACCTGCGATGTTGCGACCTGCGATATTGCGATCGCCGCGATGGCGCAGTCTGCGATCTGGCGATTTGCGATTAGCGCGACTTGCGATGGCATGATATTCAATGTAACGTAAGCAAATCATGAATCATTTAATCATGAATCCTTCAGGCACGCCATTCAACGAAAATCCACTTATCATAATCTAACCCCAAATCATGTGCTTTTAATGATAGTAAGTGGATTAGTTGTCTGTTATTTAATGAAATAAAGATGCGTGCTTTTCTAAAGAATTATTTCACGTAAGGTGGCATATTTGGTATATCTGATGCATTTAAAACTCTCCCATCACCTTTCTCAATCAGTCATTTCCACTTCACTCGTAATCTGCAGGAACTAAGAGATAAGAAGATTCAAAAGCCGAACACAGGAGCAAATGGGAAAGAAACATAAATCCCAAGGCTCCGAGACGAAGGAAAAGAAAAAGGAGATGGCACCCTTGTACACAGACACTGCATGCAACAAGGACGCAGGAATTTCAACCTGGGAAGGCATGTATAGGCTGCTGAAGGAGGAAAACCCTAAAGTAATGAAGGTTGATAGCGCCGCGGGATCACAAAACTCTTCTGAGGCATCCTTAGAAGAGCTGGCATGTTCATTTCTTCACCGAATAGCAACTAGACCCAAGATTTTGTTGTATACAGATATGATCAGATGGATACTTGACAATGCAGAGTTACAAGGCAGACAATTCAAGGCTCAAGGGCATGGGCTCATAGGATCATTTTCCGCGCAAGAGTTAAAGCTTATGTATCATCTACCTGAGCCTCAGACGACCTACAACACGCAATTTGTCAAGAAATTTGTAGCACAGAATCCAAACTTGGCAGAAACCACTAAAGAATGGACCAGAAGAGAGGAGCTGCTAAAAAGGGACAAAAATGGTATGTACAGCACTGGTTCCCTCACCTCTCTGTATTGTTTTGCTGCGGCCATGCTTTGGAGGATTTTTGGGATGCCAGACATAAATAAATTTTCGTCTGAATGGCTACCACTCACAGACGCCACCACAAACGCCGATCTCGTGGATTGGGCCAAAATATTTTCTGATAATCTATACACTGCTGTTATGAATTACCAGTCTAAGAGATCCTTGTCTCAAAGGGTCTATCCTCCTTTTTATCTATCTGCTTATATTATGGATTCTATTTGCCATGTATCTAAATTCCCAACTATGGGTTGGAAATGGACTACCCAGGACCCGTCACCTATTCATGTTTATGACAAAGTATTATGGGATTCACAGTTTGCCCCTCACTTCTATCATATTTTCCATGGGCTCATCTTACCCCTATATAGGATGATGTATGGTGAAGAACCCCCCAGGTGCTCACCCGAAGCTCAAATAGACATCATCCCCATTGCAAGATGGTTCGGGGAAGAAAGGTTCACTTATATTAGAGTGTTTGGGAGCACTGTACCTCCACATGTCCTACCTCTCTATGTCCCCGACAAGCTTTTGGCTAGGGAAATTTCCTATCAGACTTGCTGAGAAGGCGGTCTAACCAAAGAACTAAAAGACAAGAAGAAGGCCATATGGCCTCAGTTTCCTGTAGCTTGTGGGGCCTTCTCATTGTTCGATGTAGGACACGCTTTCGCTGAAGTAGAGACGTTTGTGATGTCTCTACAGCTATTTAAATTCCCCACTCGGCCTTTTGACCTAAATAATGTTGCCCATGATTTCACTATAAGTGTCAGAATAAAAGTTTTCGTTGGAAAGAAAGATTTATTTGATGATTTGTTTCAAAGTAAAGTTCATTCCAGGAACTTTTGCGAGAATCTCGGTCGAGGTTATCCCCAGATGACCTCCAAAGATTTTTTTTATTCAGAAAAAGAAGGCTAGCTAGTGTTCCCCTAGAAAAGTTGCGACTGCTCGCTAGAGAGCCTACTCCCAGTGTCAGCCTCTGCGGAAACTCCAGTATTTCCAAATCCAAATCTGACGCTTCCCAAGAAACACCTGAAGGTTCTAAAAATTCTGCAAGCGACCAAGGAAAAGGGGAAGAAACAGCCAAAGATACAGCTCAGTCAAGTGTAATGTCGCAACAGCAAGTTATCGCATCCCCACCAAGAGATGTCCCTCCTCCCATCATTTAATCACCACTCGTCACAACAAAGCTCGATAAAGAATGGGAAAACTTCAACGATCTAATTAGCTTTGAAGGGAAAGTCCCAAGAACATCTGTGAGCGATGCACAGGTAACACAGGAAATGGTTTCAACCATGGTCGGTAGTGTCTCAGAAACGGAGCATAGTCATATCGCTCCGCCTTCTGAGCTTCTACTTAGTGTAGAGGAAATTCCCCCACTGGATGTATTCTATAGTCCCCAACATAAAGCATTGGTGAGGAGACAAAGAAAGAAGAGAAAGCTGGAGAATACGCTGTCATAGGACACTAAACAGTTAAACGTCTTATGGGAAGACCCTAAAAACAACTCGACAGAAAATCTCATGAAGTTGTCTCAGATCACAGGAGCATATGCCTCTGCAACTATCGACAAGGCGTCGAAAGTTCAACAACTGTTGAGGGAACAGGAAAACCAAATACAACTACTACAACAACAGCTACAACAAGCCAATGCTAGTATTGAGGTGTCCAAACAACTCAAGAAACTACAAGAAGACTTTCAGGAAATACAGATAAGCTATCAAAGAAGCCTAGACGAAAAAGGAAAGCAGTTGCAAGCTTTACAAGAAATACAAAAGGACGAGCCCAAGCTTGCCAAATTTGTTTCAAAGTCTACTGGCTTAAATGAGCAACTTTTGCAGCAACAGGAAGAGTTGAGACGTAAAATATCGCAGTGGAGTCACTATTGCGAGCTGAGCGACAAACTCACCAATCAAGTGACAGACTTGTGAAGTGACTACGACCAGGTTGACGAACGAGTGACAGAGTATCTAGCTTGGCAGGATGGAGAGGAAGGGAAGAGAGAAAATGCACCCAAAATAAATGGGAGCCATAAATAATTTCTCTTTAACAAATGGGACGATCAAATCAGGCAGGCAGAACAGGCAGTAGAGACAGAGCCAACTTAATCACAGAAGCCACCCCGGGATACCTACCAAACAAGTCATGAATGGAGGAAGAATGGAAGTAGAAGGCGTAGGAAAAGGGAAAAGCGATCCAGGCATTGAACAAGTTGAATTGGGAGTGTTACTGGGCATACTTAGTCAAGCCACACAGTCAATGGATGACTGTGAAATGCATCATAAACTCAGCCGAGAAAGCAGTGCCAGCTCTCATAGATTCTGTTTTCGCAGCCCAGCTCAGCGCAGAAGTCGGCCAACCGACTCTTCTCAAATCCATGATGAACACTTGCAGTTCTAAGGACCAAATTTAGAAGTAGCTTATTTTTAGTAGTTTGCTATTTCTTTTTATTTAGATTAGAAAAAGGACGGTCATTTGAGAACCGTATCATAAAATTTTGTAAAAACACTATTATTAGAATTAGGAAGTAGTATTTTAACCCTTCTCATGCATTTAGAGAAGGGTCAAGAGATTTGTCAAAACCTTATCCTCAGAACATGCACTTTTTCACCCTCAGAGGAGGTTTTGATGAATGGATGGATCGAGATTTATTTTTACTTGCATTTTGATATCTACTACTGATGTTGCACTTTTGTACTCTTGGAAGATTTTAGAACAAGTAGAAATAGATCGTTTTTGCTTGAAGCTTATGGGTAGAACTAGTCATAAATGGTACTTTTATCTCTTGGCAATTCCTGCTCATATTCTTTAAGTGATTTACAGTTTCATTTGTTTATATGTTATTGCATGAATGTATGGGTTAGCATTTGGCACTTTTGTACGATGGAGTCATATTGTTTATGTTTGACATATGAATGGCTTATTATGCGATATGTTGTTTAGAACTGTTTTGCCTAACTTCTTATGCAAAGTGGTTTATCTTTAATGATTTCTATTCTTATAATAGCTTAATGATCTTTATTACCAGTTATTGTTCGAAATATTTTTAGATCGCATAATGGAAGATATACAATCCCGGGTTAGGATAGATTTGATGTGTTGTTTCTCACTAGATTACAATATCATAGAGTAAAGTTAAAGAATCTAAATTAGATTAGCTTTAAAATACTCTTATATCAACATAGTTCAAACTCTACACACACACACACACCCAAGATCGGGAAACTGGTCCCATCATCCCTAGTTGGACCCGCTATACCAAACGGATAAGGAGCTGCCAACCAAGGTCCGGACTGGGTGGGTATCCCCCTTGTTGTCGACCCGACTTTTGGGGCTTCAACATAATCTTAAGGATATACAATGCCTAGAGTAGATAGTAGAGCTTTTCATTGTGATGGGCATGTCTAGAGGACTTCGATAGTTCGCATGGTAGCAGGAGACTACGCCAAGTCATCTACTATGCTATATGTATGGACGGCGTTGGTGGAAGCATCATTTTGACGTAACAGACCTTTGGGGATCTTGGGTATGAACTCATCCTTAGGTTTAAGGATCTATAAGGTACTTTTGGGTGATGATAGAAGTTTCGTAGACACTTTGGGTTGGGACTCAGTCATAGACTTAGCAGGTGGCTTGGTATACTGACGTCATTGAGTCTCGAGGTTAACTTGTTCACAGTTTACCTCATCAAAATTCATTATGAGAATCTGATAATTATGGTGACCAAATGGAGGAGATGGTTGAGTAGCCTAACCTTGCAAAGGTTGGGTAGCTATATATCCTTGGTGGGGAAAAGGGCTGGTAAGCACAACAAGTTGAGATGAGGTAGGAGGGGTAGGAGGAGTGGAGGTTTGTGATCTTCGAGAAGTTGCTTGAGCTTCCCATGCTTGGCACATCTGAGGTAACATGGGACACCCATGAGTATAATGACCGAAGACTCCATAGCAAGCACAAGGTTTTTGCATCTGAAGACCCTTGTTCTACTTGGGATGACCACCCTATTGCTGGGTTGCTGGGTTAGGTGGACGACTCTGAGGGGCATTGGGTGGAGCACTCTGGTTGCCTTAATTACCTTGTTGTTACTGGTTCCTATTACCCTTCCCCTTCTTCCTTTTCATTGGATTTGATGGATTTGGACTGCTCTGCTGAGTGTACACTTTTTCTTGTGGAGGAGGTGCTTGTTGCGGCAAAGGGGAAGTAGGCATGGGAGGATGGAACACTTTTGCCGAAGGAGCTCGAGTGCTACGTTGTGCGTATGGACAATATGGATATGAGGCAACATTGTATACATAGAAAACACAACAACTGGCCCTCACATCGATTGATGCGAACAGGGATACACATATGGTGTGTTGGGAGCTGGAAAAGGAGTGCCCTGATAAGGATTGGGGGAGGGATAACTATACATGGGATTCGTCCCTCCCTGAGGCTGACCATAACTCATATGGGGAGGAGGATATGGTTGGGGGTGTGAAAGGGTTCCAACAATGCCATCCATGGCGTGAGATGTCCTCAGTGCATTAGCAGCACCAAACTTAGGCAAATCATAGATGATAGCGTAAACTTAACCTGACTGGACATAAATCAGGTCAAATTTGAGAGTTATCTCAGGAGCTTCTTCTTCGGATAGAGGAAAGGGAGAAGCGACATCTTTCACAATGGGGCCCAACAACAATCTAAGAAACCAATCCATATAGACATGATCTTTCAAGTGAGGATCTTGATAGATGCTCCTCCTTATACGCGATTCCTGAACATGGACGGAAAGGCGAGTGGCAAAAGTTTGACAGAATGAAGTAAAAAATTCAGTATCGGTATCATAATAGAGAGGTAACTAGAGATATGAAAGAAATGATGTGGAAAGAGTGACCATTAAAGTGGAATTAGGTGCCCTAGGTTGGTCTACATACCACTTCACAATAGCTCTAGTGAGTATGCATTCAAACAACCAAAGAGAATGGAGTCATCGGTAATAGAATTAGATGAACACCGCATATGAAAGGAGCGAACATGATTGGTTGGGTCTTGTCCAAGATTACCCTCAAACTTTAGGATGTCTAAAGGGAGTTTTGTAGGAATTGTTGGCCATGTGGGATCGTGGAAAAGGGGATCATTGATAAGATAGTTAAAGTCTAGGATACTTAGACCAGTGACAAAAGGAAGTGAAGGATTCAGAGTGACCACACTGGTTGAGGTTCCACTAGAGGGGGTACCCTAGATAACACTTGGGTCACTGCCTTGGGTTCCTGCACCTGCAATGGTGCCTAGCATGATAGTGATATGAGGATGAGGGGACACAAAATCAAAGGATGAACAAGATAAATAAAAAAATCATAATTACAATCAGAATACTTAGTCAATGGAGGACAGGGAGGATGAACTTGCACTTGATGGGGAGGAGTGATATGGCCTAACAGGAAATGAGGGTGAAGCCCTCGAATTTGACATGAAAAATGCCTTGGAGGTGTTATGATTTCTAAACTGTGATAAGGATAGGAAGAAAAGAGTGACAAATAGTAAGAAAACACCTAGTTTAATGGCACAAAGTGTAAAATAACTATTTTAATGATGTTACTCTAATGCAAGCAAACATGTCCTATTAAATAAAACAAACATCTAGCCTATAGGTGATCTGAATCCTCAAATAGTCTTAAATCTATTATTTCAGATGGCCTTCAAAAGAACTTCTTACTTGACGAAATCTCATCCCCGCAAGTAAAGTTGTCTAGAGAAAGGTGGGGTAGAGGACCAACTGTTTCCCATAACCAGTCCTATAAGGTGTTTTCCTAAGATTGGTCACTACAATTACCTTCGTCCCATGGGGTTCATCGAGTCTTGAGCTTTTTGGCATTCAACCACCACATGGAATTCCCTACCATGGGATGGGTAGCCATGACGAGAATTTCTCACGTAATGACCTAGCCTAACCTCCTTTGAATTGGGTTTCTGATGCACTCTAGATTTGACCATGGGATGGTGAAGGGTTTTAAGCTCCCTAATATGACAAATTCTATGTCTCAATGCAAAGTGACCGATGGGTGTTATTGGAAGCCTATCCCACTGATCGTACACCTACACTACTGAGATTGCTTGGCCCTAATGCCCAAGTGGTCTTAATCTATGTGTGTTGATTTATTAAATTTTAGTGTTTAAAGTCTTGGCTTGGCGGTGTTAACTAAGATCTCATTCGCTTAAGGTGTGAGTGTGTGTAAAGGATGTGTTAGGTGGATGAGTTAATTAACCATGTTTCATGATGCCATATGCTGCTAAAAATAAAAAGCTGAAATACTAAAAGTGAATCTGAAACGAAAGGAAATTAAACAATCAATCAAGCATACACAACCCTAGCCATAAGGGATATGAAGAAGCTAAGAAAGAGAAGGAAAATATGGTACTCAAAGACACATAAACAGGACAAAAATATCTGATATCAAGGGATTGGGATCTAAAATCCCTAAGCTATTGAAAATGGTGCACATGAACAACAAAAATCAAAATTGAAAATTGTTGTAAAAGACTGGTATGAAGCTCTAAGACCTAGGATGCTTAAGGGGATCCTAAAGGGGAAAATGAAAACCCAAAATATAAAGTGAGAAAAGGTAAAATAAACCTATCCAATGGATCTGAAAAGTAATGGATCACATTTGGAAAGCAGAGGCTAAAAATGCTGAAAACCCTAGACTTCTCACTCAGCAAATGTCTTCCTAACAATATGGAGTACTCTAAACCCTAGGGGTTTATTTCCTTCCTCGAAGGGATAAAAAAAGTGGATTTAGGCCTAATGGAGGCTGATTAACAAATTTGAAAAACACAAACCAGCCTGCAGACAAAACTCTTGGAAAAACTGTAAAATTTTGAAAAATTTTCAGAAAAGTTGTAGAACACAGGTATTGACCTGTTTTTAGTGAGAGTTATGTTCCTGGGCCAAAAGGCATGCCATGGAGTGAATTAAAGGGTAAAAAAAGTGTTCTCTATTCTCGGGAATCTTGGTTGGCAGATTTCGGACAGATGTTGTTGTCTCTTGTTCTGTTGGTACCTATGACCTATAGAAAAGACAAAAAATCCACCAAAATCTGAAAATTTGACAAAATAAAGTTTCGAAATGGAAATAAAAATTTAGAGGCCTAAAAAATGGTTGAAAAAACCCTAAAATTTCTAAAACCTTAGTCACCCAAGAATGTGGTTATTAAACAACTGGACTCGCCATTTGTTAGTGTGAAAATTCTTAGAAAGTGTATCAAAAATCTTCACTTAAGTCACTAGGTGACAAGTGACCCTAACAATAACTTGATGGATGTTTTCATTCTAGATATACAATATAAATGGAAAATTTGTAGTAAAAGAAAACAAGATCTAAAACAAATAGTAGTAAAATAATGTATCTAGAATAATCACCCAATTGGAAAGACAATTTTAAATGAATAAATCTTTATTGATAACACCTGGTGAAGGAGAGCTACATATTGGTCTATAAGTGCCCCTTTACGAGATGGGTCTTTTGATATCCTTTATGTTTGAGAAATAGAATTCCCTTTCTCAATCGTGTGAAAAACCCAAACGAAGTGAAAAACTCAAATGGGAGCTCAAGAAAATGACGATAATGTTGATGATGATAATGATAATGGTGAGGAATGAATGAGAAACCCTCTTTATATAGCAAAGCATGGAGGTAATCTCAAATATGGAGAATAATAAAATATTATTGACCAAATTCAGATCTAACTACTTGGAATACTTTATTATATTTATTAGAGAGGGAAAAAGAATTTAAAATGGGTAAATTCCTTTATTTATAAATAATTAACAAGTAAAATGATTTATTAACTATTTCACGAGGAACAAGAAAGGTGTGAAATCAAAATAATTGTTAAATTGTGATTTAATAATCATTCTAATAACCAAAATGAGGAAATTCAAATAAATAATGATTTATTTAAATATTCCTAAGGGACTTAGTCAAATGTGACAATGAATAATTATTAAATAACAATTTAATTATAATTCCAAGAGAAAATTAAATAAATAGTGATTTATCTAATTATTCTTATGGGTTTTTTTTTAATCGAAAAATAATTGAATAAAAGTGGTTTACTAAATTATTTTCCACAGTGAAAGTGATTTTACTATGGTAAAATAAAATCCATGCGGTGTATTTCGATCCACCTAGTTAAAAACGGCTAGGTGATCAATTTTTGGTGATAATACAAACTGAGCTGCTATCCTCCTCCCTTTCTTGGTCATTTGAAAATTGTTGAATATGTTCATCAAGATCAGGAGAACAAACATGTTGTACATTATTATTCAACATAGTAAATGAATCATGACTGTGTTCATTAGGATGTTGATATAGTTCATTTTTAGTGCAAATGTCCTCTACTATTTCCTCCTAATGTTGAAAATGATTCTCATGAAAGGCCTATATAATCTCATCATCCATAAATTGATCATACTCATAAAAAAATCCAAATGCTCAATAAAAGTTTCAAAATGTGTGCAATAGTCTTTGACCAACAACAAGGAAGGATGATATTCTTTATATCTCTCATAAAATATTGTATGAAAATATTGAAGAGAATACAAAAAAACATTTGGCAATCTAACATATCATGATTGTGAATTTCCCTCCAAGGATACCATGCATATTCTCATGAAAATCAACCCTTAGCCTACACACACGCATCTTAAACTTAACCAAATGAATAATGACATCATCTCCTATGTAATCTTTGAATCTTGCCAAATATGTTTACCAATATACATGAGGAATAAGATTTGGAAATCATGGAATATGAATTTGATGCATAGGAGCATGCCTTATAGGCCTGTGATCCATCTTGAGTAAGTAGAGTCACTAGTAGAACCCTGATTTCTAGATCCTGCTGCCAGTGGAGTCTTTGGATCAGGTTGAAATTTGATTGGAGTTGGCAGGTGAATGATACAACCTTCATGTGTCACAATGATGTCCACCATCAACAATCAGATGTGAAACTTTGATGATCTTGACATAAGAAGATTGAACCTTTCACTTTCTGACAATGGTGCTAGAATGTTAGCACTCTATAATTTCCTTTAGGTTGAAAAGGGATTACAAAGTTGACCACCAACCAAATTTAGGCTAGAATCTAGCCCTTATAGCCTTCAAGAGGGCTCCCTCAATAAGGTTTTCTAAGTCAATTAAATCATTGAATGATTCTTTTATCTTAGGCTAGTTCGTAAGGACATAAAGAAGTATGGTTGTTTAATGTTTTGATGGTAGGTGTGAAGACAAATCCATTTTGCGTGGAGTCACTCTCAATTGATGTTTTCAGTAAATGGGTGGGATAATGAAGGGGTCTTTTAGCTGGAGGAAGATAGGTTGTCCTTTTGATGTTTTGATCAAGTTTGTTGTAGGAGGGTAAGTAGCAGAATAGTGGACAAATGACATATAAGGCATCTAACTAAAGGATGAATTTCACATGTCATTTAAGAGGAAAAACAAAGATTGTTTAGCAAACTAAAAATAGAGCACTACAATAGCGAATTCTGAGATACTTATTTTTTTATATAAACAAGAAGATATACATTCATGGCATAATTATTCAAACAAGAATCTTACATCACAAAGAAGCACATCATCATAGAGACTAACATGACAATTCTTATAGAAACCCACTTTGGCCTTCTACTATTCACTGAAATTTTGATAGAGATTACAAAATAGCAGATTTCTCTTTCACACATTGATGAACTAATAATTCACTATGATATTTACATTTTATATACATCAAAACATTTGACTGCCACCTAGCAAGATCAAAATTTTCAGAGGAAAGGTAGTCAACAACTAGATACATTGAATTTACAACTACTATGCTGAAAAATGAGAACTAATTACCTACTACAGTTATTAACTTAATACATCATCAAGAAATTTAATATTTACAAGAATCCATATTTGCATCATCCTAAATCTCTAAGACACATGCTAGTAGGATCAAAACAGTTGTGGAAATACAATAGTCGAATCTACAAGTCAAAAAGGTTGATTGTTAAAATGTGCAATACAGGAGCTATGTTCCTCCATGAAATATTTTCTAACTATTTTTTTCTTTTATCTTTGATGAGTTCTTTTGATCCAATTTATATCTTATACCTTGTATCGACTCATCGAAAATAATAATTTTTCAAGTTGTTTAATAATTAAATAATCTAATAATCAACCACTTGTTAGCTAACTTCCACATCTCCCTTGAAATCCTCAAAATTGATTTGTATGACCTTCAACTGTTTGACTACCTTCTTATTTGCTGCCTGAAATTTTTAAATTTGATTTCCATATATTCCTATGAATTTGGGATTTACACTTGTTGATTATTTGTCAACATTATTAGGTGTCCTGTGCATAGTCACATCCTTTTCATCTTGTCATAGTTTTTAGAGATGACAAAGGATACAGTAATACTCCCACATTTACAAGAGTACTTGGCCTAACAATTGTCATTGACAAATTAAGCACTTAAACTATAAATGATTCATGGTTGTGAATGTAGATTCTCCTGCATCTTTCAATGAATTTAATTATGAAAGCAAAGGCACTTTAACAACTTCCTCTTTCGGCCTTGTAAGCTTCCCCAAAGTCATCCTCGAAAACCTCTCAATCCCAACAACCAAACCTTATTTTATTTCTTTTCCTAGAAATTAGGGATAGTTCAAAGATCTTTGGAACAAACAACACTACCATCCTATTTATCCATCAAAGTTTTGCATTGAAGTTTTAATATGGGAATTTTTTTAGAGGAATTGTGCATGATACCTTCATCTACAAATACCTACAAGTCCTGAATTCGAGAAACAAAATTATGTCCCTCAGATGATAAAATAAATTGATTTCTTGAACTTGGTTATTTTAGCTAGTTTAATTATTCCATTGTGACTTCAAAAATTTTGGTTCAAATGAAATAAATCAGGCATGTTGATTTGATATGACATTTCATTATCGACAGATGCTTCCCAAAAATGTGTAGAACACATTTCTAACTTTCGAAATCAAAAATCAACCCACCTTGAAATTGTTTGGGAAGTGTCACTAGAAGAGACATAACCCTCATGAAAATTATAACGTAGATATTTGAATAGAGTAATTTAAGCCAATGTCAGATATTGAACTTCAACAATATGTTTCCAGAATCATCAAACATCATTTTCCTTTTGACCTATAATGTACTGTACATGAGCTAGAGTTTTTTCATTCATCACTAGTTCATGAGACTCCTCTTGCTAGAAAACTGGAATAGGAAAAATCCAAGTTCTTCATGGGTAAAATTTGAGGCACTTTTTGACATCCTAGTAGCAAAATCCTCATGCCCCTAACCATCCCATCATAATTTTATTCCATTTTAGTCTTAAGTTTCCACTCCATCTCTTTCAAAATAGAGATTTGTGACTCAATTCTCAAATGATACTAACATTCAGTGCACTGTGCGTGAAAATACCATCTAAGGTGCAAGATTTGATGTAAGAGCTAATTCTTTTGAAGAAACATTTGAGGTAGCTTCTGAATGGAAAAAGGGAATTCATTAACATTTGTAACATGAAATAATGGAGGGAAACTAATATTAGGGACAATCTCAATTGAAGACAATACACTTTCTAGAACTGTCTGCTCCATTGAAATAACTTCAATATCATTGGAACAAATCTTCAAATATTTTTGAGGCTTGAAATCATTGATAGGCAAAGTCTTGTCAAATTTGGTTCCCTTTCTTTCTGATGTTTCAATCATTGCCTCTAAAATATATTTAAAATTAATTCCATACCCAATTTTTTTCTAGAAACAAGTTGTTCTACATGGCCATATGGAATCTATGATTCATGAAACCGTCTATGAATCTTTATCTTTTGGTTTGCACACCTTAAAGTGTTGCAATATGCCATAACATAAAACCTACTTTAATTAAGATATGATTGAACCACATATGATGATTAATACCAAGGAAATTTGTTAGGTCCTAGATATGTTATTGTATGGGCTATCCAAATATTTCATTTAAAATCCATATTCATACTCTTACAACATATTCTGTAACTATTATGTTACCGATTTTCACTAAATGCATTCATTTTACCTTATGGTTAATTATTAACGATTTCTTGTATTTTTAATGATTAAATGTATGTTTAATATGGTTTTATCAATGAAGCTTTAGTAATGTGGGTATGTGGCTAAGAATAATGTTAGAGTATGAAAATTTCTATCTCTATATATGTTTAGCAGTTCGATACTTAATTTTGCACTTGCATGAATAGAAGGAAAAAAATTCAAAATTATAAAATATGTTTTTTTTCTCTAGCATGGTAAATTAGGTGCTACATGGGAATAATATCATGGTACAAGCCTTGTAATATAGACAACTCACATGTGTGGGATCCTAGCACATGATTTAAGGTATAACCAAAAATATGTAACAATTTTGAAACGACCATGTTCTACCTCAATTTCTGTGCATATGATGGTGAATCTCAAGAATATGAAAAATCGATTTTTTTCAAAACATAACAGTTTACTTGGATCTCAAACTGTTTCCAAGCATTCATTACAGTCTAGACATTAGTGTTGGTTCTTTGAAGCAGTTTTGCACAAAATTTATGCAAACCTAGATTGGCAAAAGTATCTAAACAATCAACTTCATGCACGATTTACGAGGCTATGTTCTTGAATCAGGAAATTCTAAGAGAGGGTTTTGTTGAAAATATAACATATTAGGCTCCATATAAACAGATCCATAACTTGCATCATGGTTGAGAAGATATAGTTGGTTCTTTAACACCAATTTGTAAAAAATTACACAAAAATCAGAGTACTGAGATTTTCCTCTAAAGCTGTAAATTCATTTTTTGAGTCTAGGGGATTGGATATCATCCTTTCTCAATGGATTTTATGTATAAATAAATCCTCAAAGGGTAGAGGAGAGGAGGTTGTTCAATATTGTAATAGAAGAGATCAATGATTAGCTTTTGGAGAGATTTAGAGAGTTGATTTGTAACAAAGTTTTTGATGTGAATAAAGAATTGATGGTTTTTGAAATGTGATACATATTCTTATCTTAATCTTCTATTTTATTAGCAGCATTAACCTCTTGGGAAGAGCCCCTGACTATGTGTAAGTGTTTATATGCTTCATGTGTTTTATAAATAGTCTTACATCTAGCAATTCAATTTTATTTTGCAATGAATTTATGTTAGATAAAACTCAGATCTATTCACTTCCACTTTCAATTTAGTTTGTAGTACTTCTCTTTAGGTTTAAGAAGTGAATTCTATTCCATTGATTCTTCTTGGTGAAGGATTAAGATTTTATTTTCAACATTTGATTGCATATTTTATTTCATTTTTCTTTCCATTTTTTCATTATATTTGTATTCTACATAGTATTAGATTTATTGCTCTATTTTGAGATTTGTTAAATAGAATGCATTATGATCAAATTCAATTTTTTTTTCTCAGGCTTAAGAGTCAAACAAATTTAAATTTGTTTCTTAACATGTTTTAATATTCATAGTTTCAATTTACAATTTTTCTGCACTTAACTCGGTACTATCTTAGAATTTCAAATTCTGTCCTTTTTGTACTTAATTCAATACTAGGTTCTGTACTAAAATAGTGTACTAAAAGATATGTAATTTGTAGTTTAGGATTCTTTAATTGATTGAAGCTTTATAACTACTTGATAAAAGATGCCTACAACTGAAAAGAACCGACAATATATCTCTAAGCCTCCTTAGCATTTATTTTTGATAGATTGTTAATGCATTTCTTGTAGTTTATTACCTTGTTTTCTTTACTTGCATGGCTTGTTTTTTCTTATAATTGCCGACATTTACCTTTTTGCAATTTTCTTTTTTGTAGTATGTTTAATGGGTTTTCATCGCCATATGATTAAAACACTAAAGTCTCAAGACCGAATATGATACATATATAAAACCACATGAACATTGATTTTGAAAGATTCCAGTATAAAACATGATAATCATTAGAGTCCCATGGTCTAGTGACAAGTGATAATCCTTAGTAATTAGTTATTTCTAGTGTTAGTTGTTAGCATAGGCTATAATAGGCTCTAATACTTCCTTTCTTATGCTTACATCTCTAAGTCTTATGATCACAGAATCGATAATTAAATGTTGGAATTAGAATACATATAACTCCCCCAATATCTTTAGCATCGTTGCGAGGGAGGTGTTAAAGGGAGTAGAAGATAGTTTCTTTCAAAAGTTTTCTACATGATCTTAGTTGTAGGGAAACTAGAGGGTAGAGAAATACGTGAGTGAAGAGCCATCCATCCTCTTTGGTTTGGGGTCGTTCTAAAGTCTGGTTGTCTATAATTGATTTTCTAGTTTATTTTTCATATGCGTAGAATTAAAGGTAACTTGGTTACACTAGGATCCTAGTAGCACGATGGAACTTTGAGTACATGATTACTTTTCTTGAGGTTTTTTAAGTGTGTTTTCTTCTTATTTATCTAGGATTTTTAATAAGAACTCTATACAGTAATCCGTGTGCATGATAGGGATTAACAACCAGCAAAGCAGTATTCGAGGACGATCAAGATTTTGAGAGAACTCTCTTAAATACTAGCCACAGTTGGGATCTCTTCTTCTCAGGAAGAACAAATCTTGACAATAGACAAGAACTTACTTGCCTCTCCAAAAGTGATATAAGAAAAAAATCCATCAACCATTGTTAGAAAATTATATCTTACAGAGAAATGGAACACTCTAACTATTGGAGAAACACAAAACACAGAAAATGCATAAAACAAGAGAGACATAGATATATGTGGGTCACCCAATTTGGGCTACGTCCATGGAGAAATGACCAGTCCTTCCTTTTATGTTATCCAGAAAAATGAAGAGATACATCCTACAGTAGATCTGATGTATTTCCTTCTTCACTCTAAGACAATTTCCTCTCTCTTTCTTACTTAGAATACACATCTACAGAGACATAATACAATTCCCTCATATATAGCAAGGGGTTTCTTGCTAGGGAAAAAACCCTAAATTAAAAACAACTTCTATCATCAGATCATTTGCCTAATGAATGGTTTAGTTTGACTACAAAATTACAATATTTTACAAGGCAATTTTACATCTATTTTTAGCTTTTGGGGCACTGCCCCCGAATTCCTACGAGGGGGGCTCAAAGAATCGTCATCATCCCCCATGGACCCCCCTGATAGAAAGAAAATGGGTAGCTCCATTATGAAGTATGGTCAAATGCAGTGATACCTTTGAATAAAGAAGATAATCAGGCTCCACAGTCAACAACCACATCCACAAGAAGATCTTCACCCTAGTAATTTTGCCGAAGAAACGAAAGAGTAATGGACCACATACAATGGACAGCAACCATTAGAACCCGAGATTGAAGAATTTTTGACATGCCTACCTATGCTTCCTCTAACCACGAAACAGGATAATCATCTAACTCTAGAAGATTTTCATGGAACAATAAAGGAGGATATGCTAAATTATCCAAATAAAGAGGTAAACCAAGAGAATTTTAATTTTGTTGAAAGTTGGTTTCAAGAAATTAGAAGGCCATACCACTCTTTCATTCTTCCTTACTTCTTGACATCATCATTAAAACAATTGGATATTCATACTCATGTATGCATTGACGATTATATTCTAAACTTGAATATGAATCCATTTTTATACTTGCTATGCACATGGTTACATTGGAAATACTAATATACTTGAGGAGAGGACTTTATTTTTCTTAGGTAGAGTAGGATAATAAATAAATAAATAAATAATTGATGCATACAATAGTTAGCTTATGTTCTAAAATATAGTGCAACATCTTTCTCATTGTTTTGTATAAGTGGGGATGCTAACAGATAAAAATAAAGTAGTTGAAAATAAGAGATCTATGTTCCTATAGCATATTTCTATTGAGGTTTCTTTGAGTTGCATATTGTTTTTATACCTAATCTTATTTCAAACAACAACATGGTTCAACTATTATATTTCTTTCCCACTTATTATTTCTTTCTGATAGTTAGATTTGTTTCTAGTTTTTCTTTTCAATAAAGTAAGCTATGGTAAATTTGTTTGGAATTTATGTGAAGGTATTCTCCTTGATGTTCATAATACATATCAATTGTATGGTACCATATTTCATCTAAATAGTACTCAAAATTTTGGTAACAATTTTCTATTTTGCAAGACAAAGCAAGATTCAAGGATCTTGTTCATTTAGGGACACTTAAATACTGAAATAATGTTTTCAAAAGCGGAAAATACATATTTGTCAATGGAATGGAACACTTATGGGAATATTTGATGATATATTTATTTTTCCTTAAGTTGTTAAAAATGATGCATTTGTGCATTATCATTAAGATCATTATTTGACGAAGATGACCAAATAAACAATTTTTTCCATAGAAGTTGAATCCAATGATAATTCCAAACTATTCATAACTTATATACCTTTTCATTTTTTGGAATTTCATTTCTCTTATTCATATAGATTTCTAATTATAAATAAAAAATTTACTCAAAATATAGTTACCAATGCATACTAAAGGGATTAAAACAATTTTAAGAGGTCCATACAATGATACCAATGAAAAAAATAGCTTGAATACTATAACCATAACACCAACGCATGATATCCGAGCATATTTATTAAGACTTGCAGAAGAGTTACTAAAGTCTATACTCATGGTGGAACACTACTTTAAAAGTGAAAGAATACATGGGAACTATGATTAGTAGCGATTTACGTGTCTTTTGGTTATTCTTTGGCAACCTCATCCATCTCAGATTAAAAATGGTTGATTCATCCTATGTCCATTGAGTACCTAGAAGTACCTTATGCATCGAAGACATTACGTAGGTAATATAAGTCACTCTAAGTCCCCCATATACTAATTGCAAAATCAATATCCATAATATAAATCTAAAATGGTAAGAAACATGGGACTAGAGCCTTCCGTGTAAAATAGGTTTAAGACGTTAACTCGTTGAGGTTATGGAGACCTCTTGGTAGCAGGTACTGAGTTGTGATATCACTAGGAAAGCACATGGGGGCTATGGACTCTTGTGAGCAATGGGGAATTTTTCCTAAATAAGTGTCAACCAAGCCAATCCTTTTGTCTACACTTATGATGGTTACCTTATAGTGTTACAATAAGAAGGAAGCATGTGTGGATGAAGTCAAGGGTAAAAACCAAAGCCATAAATTTGCTGCTAGAAAAGGGCCTTAAGGTAGTAACCTTGAGTCCTCTATCATTGTTTTTTCATACTATGTCTAAAATTTAATTGTCTTACAAGTGGGACCTATGATCAGAGAGAATTAGTAAAACTCAACTGTAAAGCTTATATGTAATACGTGGATGACTATAAGAATTTGGGATTTTGTTAGTAATAACTAATTTTTCATTGGTTCATTGTTTGTTGTGATAATAAAAAGCCTCGGACATGCAAAGAAGGGGAGCCCCTTAAATTTATAAAAGGTCTATTTTTATTGAGCATAAAATTGTTAAAGATTGATGAAACATATGTAATGAGTGATTTGAAATTTTTTTATTCTTGGTGTTATTTTAGCATCATTTTAATAAATATGAGATGAATTAATTTTTTTTCAATATTAATCTCATTCATTTCAGTGTTTTGTTTTTCAGGTCCCTTTTTGTACTAGATCCATCTCAATAACCCTCCTCACTTCTTCAGTACCTCACTTTGTTTGCAAGAGGACATGCAAAACCTTAGGAATGGCGCAATGGTTGTTGGGATATTTTCAGCATCTTCATTCATTCTCTTCAGCTTCCTTCAGCAGATCAAACAAACACTCATCAACTCTGGCTCTTGCAGATCATTCCAGACTGTCAACCTTACTTTGTTTTATCTTCAGCTTCATAATTGCAACATGAAGTACAAATCATAGTTCAAAAGGTGTACTTGAGGTAAAACATGTTTAAAGGCTCTTTAGCTCATTAAAATTCAAGGAATATTGATGATTAACCACTTCCTATTTCTTAACATTTATTAAACCATCATTTCCAAATCCATTAATGCATATTATAGTTTCCAAGTCCATATTTAGTTAGCCTTTATCTTTATTGTCACCTTATATCATCCATCATTCCTTCCTAGTCCATATTTTGTTTGCATGAGGGCATGAAAAGTCTTAGGCATGGGGGGCATGTTGGGTCCTAGATATATTATTGTATTCGCTATCCAAACCTTTCATTTAAAAACCATATTCACACCCTTACAACATATTTTGTAACTATTATATTACCAAATTGCACTAAATGCATTAATTCTACCTTGTTGTTAATTAGTAATGATTTCTTGTATTTTTAATGATTAAATGTGTCTTTAATATAGTTTTTTCAATGAAGGTTTACTAATATGGTTATGTGGTGAAGAAGCATGTTAGAGTATGAAAATTTCTTTCTTTGTATCAGTCCAACAGTTCAATATTTAATTCCGCACTTGCACGAATGGAGGGAAAAAATTCAAAATTATAAAACATGTTTTTCTTTTCTCTAGCATGGTAAATTAGGTGCCACTTGGGAAATAATATGCTTGTACAAGCCTTGGAATATACCCATCTGACGCATCTAAGATCCTAGCACATGATTTAAGCTATAATGAAAAATATGTAACTATTTTGAAACTTCCATGTTCTACATTGATTTCCATCCATATGATGGTGAATCTCAAGAATATGAAAAATTGTCTTTCCACAATATAAAAATTTACTTGGATCTAAAACCCTTTTCAAAAATTTTATTCAGTTTGAAAGTTACGACTAGTTTTTTGAAGGAGTTTTATACAAAATTTCTGCAAAACCTAGATTGGCAAAAGTATCTAAACTGTCAACTTCATGCACGATTTTAGAGGCTATGGAATTGAATCAAGAAATTCCAAGAGATGTTTTTGTTGAAAATATATAATTTTAGGCTTCGTATAAACAAATCCCGAAAATACATCATGGTCAAGAAGATATGGTTTTTTGTTTAACACTAATTTGTAGAAAATTACACAGAAATGAGAGTTCTGAGAATTTTCTCTAAAGTTGTAAATTCGTTTTCTGAGTTTAGGGGATTGGATATTATCCTCCCTAAAAGGATTTTATGTATAAATGAAGCCTCAAAGGGTAGAGGAAAGGAGGTTGTTCATTATTGCAATAGAAGCGATCAATGATTAGTTTTTGGAGAGATTTAAAGAGTTGATTTGTAACAAAGTTTTTGATGTGAATAAAGAATTGATGGTTTCTAAATTGTGGTACGTATTCTTAGCTTGATCTAAGATTTTATTAGCAACACTAACCTCTTGGGAAGCCCCTCGGTGTGGTTAAGTGTTGCTATGCCTCATGTGTTTTGTAGATTAGTCTTACATCTAGCAATTTATCTTTATTTTGCAATGAATTTATGTTAGATAAAGCTCAGATCTATTCACTTTCATGATTTCAATTTAGTTTGTATTACTTCTCTTCAGGTTTAAGAAGTGAATTACATTCCATTGATTCTTCTTTATGTAGGATTAAGATCGTATTTTCAACATTTGATTGCATATTTTATTTCATCTTTCTTTTCAAATTTCCATTAGATTTGTATTTCACATAGAATTAGATTTATTGCTCTATTTTCAGATCTGTTATGTATAATGCACTATAGTCAAATTCAAATCTATTTTTCTCATGGTTAAGAGTCAAACAAATTTAAATTGGTTTCTTAACACGTTTTAATATTCAGAATTTCAATTTACAGAATTTTCGTACTTAATTTAGTACTTATTCAAAATTTCAAATTCTAGTCTTTCTGTACGTAATTCAGTACTAGGTTCTATACTAGAACAATGTACTAAAAAATATGTAATTTTCAGCTTGGATTCTTTAATTCATTGAAGCTTTTCAACTACTTGATAAAACATTACTACAACGAATAAGAACGTACAATATATCTCTAAGCTTGCTTAGCGTTTATTTTTGATAGTTTGTTAATGCATTTCTTGTAGTTTATTTCCTTCTTTTATTTATTTGCCTCAAATGCTTTTTCTTATAGTTGTCAAAATTTACTTTTCTGCAATTTAATTTTCTATAGTATGTTTAATGGGTTTTCATTGCCATAGGATTAAAACCAATAAAGTCTCAAGACCTAATAAGCTACATATATAAAACCACATGAGCATTGTTAATGAAATATTGTGGTTTAAAACATGATAATAATTAGAGTCCCACAGTCCAATGGCAAGTGATAATCCTTAGTAATTAGTTATTTCTACTGTTACCTGGTAGCACAGGCTAGAATAGGCTATAATCTTGCATTTCTTATGCTTGCATCTCTAAGTCTTATGATCCTAGATTCAATATTTAAATATTGGAATTAGAATACATATAATTCCACCAACAAAATACTTCCTAAACCACCCCCCCCCCCCCCCCCAATTGTCCTTGTTAGTGTTATCAATTGGTTGGCACAAAATACAGCCAGAAAAAATGGCACTCGAGTGATTTAACTTTTGAATCTCTGGTACATTTGTTGTAGGTGAATGCTTTATGCTAGTGAATGTTTGAGAACACTCCAACTATGAAAAATTTTGTTGTTTTACACATGCATTCAAACCCCCTAAATCTATCCTTAAAACAATATGTTAGCATTTTTCAACCTGTCCTGAATGATCTTGGTAAACATTTCAGCTAGTTCCTTATGTTCAACAACATCAAACCCCTGAATTTGTACTTCAAACATTGCACGATGTATTTTGATAATAGTTAGCTATTTCCAGAGGCACATGTCAGTTTTCTAGGCATTCCTTTTCGACTTTTTACTTGGCACTTGGAATTCTTTTTGTTAAGATCTAGAAAATCTTCAATGATTCCCCTTTGCAATTTTGTTTTCTTGCACTAACAAATGTGTGGATGCACTGTTTAGCACTACTTTTCATCTTTCAAGTTCAACATTTTCATTTTTTTCCTGGGATATATCCCACATCGTTGAGGAAAAAGGTATTTATTTGCATGTATATACACATATGGATAAACCTTTTATTGACACATTGTGCACATATGCGCTCATGGGTTCCTTCATTGTGATTTGGCACTTAGTGTTTGATTTGATTGGTGGCTTGTGGTGGAATGGCTCATGTGTTGTGGTGGCTTATAGCTCGAGCCCTAGGCTCGGATATGGGTGCTTTGGGCCCAAAATTTTGATAAAAACTAATAAAACAACTTGCATAAGCCCAAAAGCAAAAATTGACTTTAAAAAGCCAATTATTTTTTACCATTTCCATAAAGATACCAAGGACATAGATCCTCATGATCAACCTTCCATAATTTCGAGAGAAAAATGACCCTTTTAACCAATTTTCTCCAAACTTACAAATTTTTACAAAAACCTACCTAGTGCCAATAGAGAACATTGAAGTGGCCTGCGTTTTAATTGGCTCAGGTGGATATCGCCCACGAGAGTTAGCATGGAAGATTCAAAACAACACTCAAATGCAAAGAGTGAGATGATTCCAAGTTGTGATTCCATCCCGATGGACATAACCTAGTGGGTGGACCTTCAAGGATTGCAAAGGGTACACAAGTAGAAGTGACGGGAATTAGTTGCAGTGGGACATGACTACATAGAATATGAACAATTGAGAAGTGAGCGATAGGTCCCCACTTTGATAACTCAACCCACTGAGGTTTAGCCCGAAAGAGGATCCTAGAGGTATAACAATAAGGCAATGCAAAGGAGAGCAAAATAAAATGGTTGGGACATTTTAAAATTTTATAAAGGAATTGGCGAAAAAACAAGCCCCTGGGGAACCTTTCTCTCTCCTCTATCATAGAATAGGTGGCAGCATGTCAGTGGTCAGTGATGATGTCAAAACAAATAATTATAGGTGGACATGTAGCATGCATTTTTTTCATTTTTGGGTACCCGAAGGGACCATATCTAAGTGACACATGTCAGCTATCATAGGCTTAAAATTAGCATAGGTGATGTTATTGTCAAGATGCCATCCCGGTAGATATAACCTAAAATACTTAAGGAAGTGTGCAAGGGATGTGACAAGAAAGAGGCATTAGGAAAACATTGTGGCTGACTACACCTGACTACATTTTTATTGGCTCCCAGTAGCATCAAGAGGACCCCATAGGACAACTAAGCCCACAAGGCCTAGCCCAATGAGTTATAAGGTGTGCAACTAAGCAAGGCATTGGAAGCTAAAGCATAAACACACAAAGGAAAAATAAGCAGTCAATTCAAGGCTTGTGGAAGAGAGAAAATAAATAAGATTAAGGCTGGGAGGACCCCATAAGACAATTCATCCTGTAGAGATGATACAAGCACAGGGTGCAGACTTCTCCTAAAGTTATGAAAAGCCAAAACAAACCTAGATCCACTAAATCCACCCAATTCCACACACAACAAGCCAAAAACAGAAACAAAAAGGCAAGTTTCTCAGGTCAAAGTGAAAACAAGGAAAACAATCAAGTCCCCAGTGGAGTCACCATTTTCTCACGCGGAATGAGTCTTGGTTGCGGACAAGATTGACCTTCCTAGTATCTAAAGCCATCTAGTGACAAGCAAGCCAATCAAAAACTATCTTTCTCTAAATATGCAATTAAAAAAAAGGCAAACAAGTGTTTTAGGCCTACCTTGGATCCAGTGCAAGTTTGTGGAAGCCTCGCTCCCTTGCTCCAAATGAGCTTCCTTGAAGTGTAAGTCTACAAGCACAAACAAGCAAACAAATTAAATAGCACCTAAAAATCCAATACCATAAAGCATATTCATCATAATGATCAAGGAGATTATGAAACAAAACCACATAAGGCAATTTGTTGAGAAAAATGAATCTGATTGTATTAATTCAAATGAAGAAGAACTTTACAACATGTGCATTGATCCTGTACAAGCTCCTCCCAGGGTCCAACAAGAAGTCTCCTCTACTTTGACAAGTTTCACTCACTTCCCAATGAAACCAAAAGGTATGTGATCTCTCCTCTCAAGTTTAACTAGGAAGTCCCAATTCCATCATCATTTACCCTCAAAAATGTTCAGCTTCTAACCTCCTCAGCAACTGACCCAATGCCTTAATTTATAGTGCAATGGAGGGAAGTTACTAGGTCCTCCTTCAAAGGGATAAAGCCCTCCTTCAAAGGGATAGCTCCTCCTATCAAGGGATTAGCTCCTTCTCTTTTGGGATGCATGAACCAACTTGGAGTGAACAAACCACATCAAAATCCTTTCTAGAAACATCTAGAATTAACCCAAAATTGAGTTTTTTAGGATAAACTTGCGCCTTTTTGACTTTTACAGGGGTACACACCCACCCATTTACAGACAGAGTGTGCATGTATGCAGGCAATATGAACAAAGGGTGTGGGTCCGCAGGTAAAAGTAGGAGAAAGTGTGGAACCAGAGTAATATTGATTTTTAATGCCTTTCTTTCATTTGCAAAGCTTGGCATGAAGAGATAAGGTCTGAGACATGCTTAGGAGGCTAGTATAAGTGATGATAGACCCATACTGACTGCAAATAATCATGGTGATGATATTTTTGTGTAACAGATTGCCCCCTAAAGTGTGAAGTTTGTAGTAGATGAGGATTTCATTTATCATTTAAGAAGAGTGAAGTACTTTATCATTTCGAGTATTATCTTGCGGAGAGCCCGGTTGGAACCTGTAAAAAAATTCAAGTGCAATATATATATGAGATCATATCATCGCTGAGGTAGGCATTCCCATATTCAGATCAAAACTAACTAGAAAACTAACTACTACTATGATATAGGAACGATCCTGTAATACATGATAATTATAGACACATGTAGACACAGTATGGACACAGCCATCTATTTATGAATAGTCTACAACATAATGAATACAAAATTCCTCGCAGCCTGGAAGGTGGAAACTAGATCCAGGGTCTTCATTTCTACTCCTCAAAATAGTATGATTCTATCCATGTGAACGAATGTGTCGAAGTTGAACATGGTAGAAACCACTTGATTACCAGTCGATGATGTAAACTGTTAACAGGTGTGAGAGAAACCACCAATAATGACAATGGCTCAAAAAGTACTCAGTACAATCCATGAGATGTGATTAGATGTGTCGATGTCGAACATGTCATGAAATCCTTCGATCGAAGGTCAATGATGCAACCTATCATCGAAGAAGAGAAACCTGCCATTGAAGCATGCAAATCCCAAGGTACTGGTGATTTCTAGATCATCTTTCTAGATAAGCAGCTGAAGTCGATAGAAAGGGATTCGTCATAGGCAAGCCCACAACATGAAATCATAGACAAGTTCGAAGAAATTTAGTTGCGAGGACTGACTTAGGGATGGTCAAGATGGATGACAGATATTTTTGTAGATGAATGGCTTATTCGCACTGACCTCTTGAAAACATAATGACACAATAGATGGTTTGGTGACGATTGACCCAAAGTTAATACCCAAAAACTGGCTGAAGACTTTCAATGTGGTTTGATAAAATGTTAGGAAAAGGATTTCCCAACCTAGGTGAATGAAAGTGTCGTGTTCAAGAGTGGTTACAAAGTATGACAAACAGGCTCATTTTTCTCTCTTTCCCCCACCATTTCTAGCAAGTAACTCTTTATTTTTTACAAGATTGAGGAGGATAACATGTGCTTGATTATAAGCTCATCCTTCGGATGAGTCCAAATTAGTTTAAATTCAAACCGTAAGAAGGAGTGGTCCATTCCTATTTGTAATTGAACAGGTCGTTTACTCTCGAAATTTAACGAGTCCAGTATAGAAGAAACACGACGTTTTTAATTTTTAGAGAGTCTAAAAAAACTTAAGAAGACTCCAGGGTTGACTTTTTCATAAATTTGTGTCTCCCAAGCCGGAAAAAGTATAAAATAATACTTGAGAGAACCGCTTGATCTTTTACGACCAAGGAGTACTTTTCGTAATTAGTGCCTCTGATCCAAAAAAGTAAAAAAACAATCAATGACACGTCATTTTATGACCAATATCGAATTTGAAACGACAAAAACCCGTCAATATTTTCGTGTTTTTACTGTCAGAAAAGGTTTGTAAGAGGGCCATCTTTTTAGTTCCGTTTTAACGAGCTTAAAAAGAAAAACTCGGCAATCGTTTCATGTTTTAGGAGTCAGAAAAGAGCTTAAAGGTGACTCTAATGGTTTTTCGTTGAAAATGACTAATTTCGCCTGAAAATCCGTTATCCTAAACAAAAAATCAAACATTACTCATACTTGTTTAATAATAGGTAAAAATTTCGCAAAAAACACCTTTTTAAAGTGAAACATAAACAATTTTAGAATTTATTTACCCAAAATACTTATAAAAAGGACTTTTTACCATTCATTTTTACCATTTGAGATTTGGGTGAGAAAAAAGGCTTTTGACCAGAAACTTCCCATGAAGATTGCAGAAAATCCGTCCGTCGGAATCGAACGTCGTCTCCTCCAGGTAATCCACATCATCCTACTCTTCATTTTTGTCCATTTGAAATTGTTTTTTAGGGTTTAAGTTTTGTTTTTAGGAGGTTTTTAGGTTTGAAAACCCACGCGCGGGGCCCTGCAGGTTTACCACAGGGGACCTGCGTACCTTGACTTTTTTGCAATGGGAAAAAAGTCAGGGGTACACACCTGCCATGAAGGCAAGGTGTGGACCCCACGCACTATCCCTAACAAGGGGGTGCGTACCCCGCGCATAGGTTTATAAAAAACCTAACTAACTCAAAAAATACCCAATGAAATCAATTTTGCATATTCTAATTCACCTTTTTTAATTGATTGCAGGATAAACATCATGCTTGATTGGCGAGAATGGGAGCACGAGGATGTGGACGTCGCTGCGATGAATCATCAACTTTCGATCGATGCATTGAAGGCATGTGGCTTGTACAAGTTCTTGGCCATACCTAGCATGAGGGCCCATGTGGACTTTTTGCAGTGGCTAGTTGATAGATGGAGTATACAGGACCAGTGCTTCTTTATTGGTGGGCACCAACTCGAAATCGAGCCAGCTAATATATATTTTTTGACTGGTTTGCCCAGGAGGGGTGAACACTTGACTCTATTTGGGCCCAGGACAGGTGGCCAGTCTGTCGAGAGCCTCCGCCTAGAGTTCTGTAATGTTTAGAACCGAGACAAAGGGATAGATATAAAAACCATATCCCTTTCTGAACTCATGGTTATTGCATTCACAATTACTAGACTTTGCGGTAGTGCAGCACTACACATTGCCACCAGATTCCAGAAGCGGATGGCATTTGATTGCTTTCAAGGCACCATTTTCAACTGGTGCGATGCTGTGTTGGCCAATGTGAAGGGCCAACTGACCAGGGCCAAAAACAGACAGCTAAAGACCTTTGGGTATGGCACTATAGTTGTGATTTTTGGTCTGGAGAGGGTTCCGATGCTGGTCCCACAACACCTTATTGTTGGAGCTGGGCTTCCTCGAGAGCCCAAATTGATGCGATGGGTTGCAGTTATGGCCCATCATCTTGATGAGGGGACCAAGGGTGTTCGGTTCAAACCTGATCATTTCCAATGGTTGGAAAACCAATTTTTCGCTATTCAGGACTTTCCTTATGCTGGGGTTGATTTTCGTGGAGACCCAGACATGGATCTTCCGCTAGGAGAGCAATGGGATGATGCAGGTAAAATCATTTTCAACATTTTTCCTAATTTAATTTTGTGTTGTTTTTACATCGTCCCAAAACTGATAGTAAAGGTTTCAAATGCAGATGTGGGCCCATGGTGACCAGCCGCTCGCTGGCCTTACGAGAGGAAACAACTAGTTGTACCAACTCTCGCCCCACAGGATGAATCAGCAGAGACCTTGGCCGCGTTGGAGAGCCATTTAGAGCGCCTGACAGGGGACATGCCCGAGACCAGTGTAGATGACATCCCTCGTCGACTTTAGCGCTATGTGATTGGGGTCCTAGGACCTTTTAGGAGGTTCCTTTGTAAGGTGGCCCGTGCAGTGGTTTTGTATCGAGATCATCACCAGTGATGGGATGATCGCATATTGTAGTCACATATGACATTTTTGCTTTTTGTACTTATCATTTTTGCCGATCATAAGGTTTTTTTCAACCTTTGATCGAGGATGATGTATTATTTTGACATACTCCTATATATGTGATATCATTATTACCAGCTTATCTTGTTAAACATGTTATGGAATGTTTTTAAATTTACTTGTATGATTATTGCACATGTCTACTTAACATTTGTGAAGCAATTGTATCTGCTAATGTATTTAAAGATCTTGGAATATGTTGATATTCAATATAATCAAATTCACGTTCCAAGGGACGCACTCTAAAAAATAATCTCAATAAAACTGGATTTCTAATGGCGTATACTCTATTAAGCTGTAATAAAACGAGTTCAGAATCTAACCTCACTATAAAACTCTGAATCCCAAATGAAATAGATTCAGATAATAACTCAATCACTGCACTATACTCTGTAATGTTGTTTGTTGTTTGACTGAGGCTTAGCCCATGCATAGATACCAACTCGTCAGAGGGCGAATAGATAACCCAAGCCGCAGAAGAAATATTTCGTGTACTACGACAAGCACCATCAGCAAAACCAATGTATGTTTGGAGAGGCGTCGACATTTGCGACATCAAAAGTAAAACCAAGATAAGTGGGAGTAACGATGAAAAACTCACTCCAAGCTAAGCACACGTTTTAATCTAAAACACACCAACTAGAAGAAAAAAACTAACCTAACTAAAAAATCTCCACACTCATTTTAAGCATAATACCTCTTCAGGTAAAGACCATTTCTGGGTTTACCTAAAGAGACCCCATCAAAGTCTACCAATTCATAGGCCCCTTTTGCTAGCTTTCGCTTGACAACATAGGGACCATTCCACATAGGCATGAATTTTCCAGCACCTAATTTATCATTTGCTTGATCGTACAATAAGACTAGATCTCCTTCCGAAAAATTTCGAGGGGTCACATTTCGATCATACTGAGCTTTAATACGTTTTGCATGAGATTCGATCGCTAATGCAGCATCGCGTCGATTCTCATCTAGCTCAGCCAAGTATAACAAATGTCTTTCCTCTTCGGAAGTGGCTAGAAGTAACTCGATGGCCATTCGCAATGACGGGATTTCGCACTCAATAGGTAACACAACTTCCAAACCATAAACTAGTTGGAAAGGAGTGAACCCTGTTGATGTTTTAACTGAGGTTCGATACACCCATAGTGCTGAAAATAGCATGTTGTGCCAATTCGACCAATGAATCGCAATGATTTGTCGGATCATGATGACTATAACTTTGTTGATGGCTTCAACCAGACCATTAGCTTGTGGATAATAAAGAGTTTAACTGTCATGACGCAAGACAAGCTGGCCTGTAAGTTCAGTCATCATAACTTTTTGAAAATGATGCCCATGATTGATGATAATCGCTTGTGGAACACCAAACCTAGCAATTATATGATTGAATATGAAAATTGCAGTTGTTTTGCCGTCTGCCTCAAATGTAGGTATCGCCTCGGCCCACTTGGTAAAATAATCTACCGCAAGGATAATATATGCATGCCCCCCATCCAAGTGAGAGTTACATGTAATAAAATCGATACCCCATTTGGAAAAGGGACCAACGAAAATTATAGGGTGAAGAGGAGCAAGTGGAGCGCACATCTTTCGATCAAAAATTTGGCAGTTGTGGCATTTTCAGACCACAATAATACAATCTTTAAACATGCACGGCCAGAAATAGCCAACGCAAAATATATTTTGGGTAGTGGCATACCTAGACATACGACCACCACACACTCCAGAGTGACAGTCATTGAGGACCCTTTCAGCTTCCTCATGAGTCAAACAACGTCGAAAAACAGAGTCCGCACCACGACCATAAAGAGTATCTCCAATAATTTTGAATTGTTGGGACTGGAATCGTATTTTTCGATGGTCCAATCGTGAAATATTTGGTCGAAAGGATTGGGTTTGGAGATAAACGATGATATCCCCGTACCACGGATCTAAAGTGCTGATTAGAAACAAGGATTGGTCCGTAATGGGCTCCTCCACCACAGTTTCCATGTCAGCACGCGGGAAATCACACATTAATTCTGCAAAAGCTAAAGATTTCTTTGACTTAGACTTTTCAAACTCCAAGTCGAACTACTGTAGGATAACAATCCATTTGGAGTACTTTCCCCCCATCAATTGCTTGGTTAGAATATAGATCATAGGGTTGCAATCAAAAATAACTGTAGTCTTACGTAGTAAAATGTAATGACGAAAACGTTGGACAACTTGAATAGCTGCCAATGCCAATTTCTCCACATGTGAGTATTTTAGCTCAGTTGGGTTTAGCGTGCGACTAAGGTAATATATCACATGTTCAGTACTGAATTCATCTTCCTGAACTAACACCATTCCGATGGTGGAATAGGAAGCAGTGAGATATAAGAAGTAGTCTTGGTTGCAGTTGGGAGGATGCAATAGCGGTGCATGGGTCAACGCGTGTTTTAGCGCATCAAAAGATTTCTCAGCTATCTCATCCCAAAAGAATGAAGTATTCTGCTTCAAAAACTGGGTAAAACCCTTTGTGATGTCGGCGTATTTAGGGATGAATCGACGTAAAAATTTTGCTTTCCCTTGCAAACTTTGGATTTGGCGAAGACTCGAAGGAGGAGGAAATCTGATAATGGCTTCAACCTTCGAGGGATTGACGCGAATGCCAGCTTCCGAAACAACAAACCCTAGTAACCAACCCGTTTCAATACAGAAAACACACTTGTGGGGGTTCAACCTAATCCGATAATGCCTACACCTCATAAAAATTGCTCTTAAATGGACGAGATGATCAACTCGATGTAATGAATGAGCAGGCAAGTCATTAAGATAGGGTTGCACAATGTGCTTAATATCATGAAAAGCATAGGACATGGCCCGTTGAAAAGTTTCCACAGTGTTCTTGAGCCCAAAAGGTAATGTTACACAAAAATGTCGTCACCTTGATTATTTGCAGTCGGTGTAGGTCTATCACCACCTCTACCAGCTTCCTAAGCAAGTCTCAAACCTCAAATCTTCAAAACAACCTTTAGAAATGAGAGAAAGACATCAAAAAAGCAATGTAACTCTAGTTCCGCACTTTCTCTCTCTTTTGCCTGCGGGCCCGCACCTTCTGTTCAGAATATCTGCGTACTTATATGCTCTGTATGTAAAGGGGAGGGTGCGTACCCCTGTAAAACTCAAAAGGCACAATCTTTATCTTCAAAAACTCATCTTGGGTTAATTCTAGATTTTTCTAGAAGCATTTCTTAAGTGGATTGTTCGCTCCAAGTGGTTCATGCATCCCATGAGAGGAGGAACTAATCCCTTGTTGAGAGGAGCTATCCCTTCGAAGGAGGACTCTATCCCTTTGAAGGAGGAGCTAGCAACTAACTTCCATTGCACTATAAATTGAGGCATTGGGTCAGTAGCTGGGGAGGTTAGAAGCTGAACTTTTGAGGGTAAATGCTAGTGAAATCAAGACTTCCTATTTGAGCTTAAGAGGAGAGATTACATACCTTTTTTGGCTTCATTAGGGAGTGAGTGAAGCTTCTCAAAGTAGAGGAGACTTCTTGTTGGACCCTGGGAGGAGCTTGTACAGCGTCAAGGCAAAGGTTGTAAGGTTCTTCTCCTTTTGAATTAATACAATCAAGCTCATTTTTCTCAACACATATCTCATGTTATTTGTTTCATGGACTCCTTGACTTTCATGTTAAATATGTTTTATAATATTGGATATTCAAGTGCTATTTAATTGTTTGCCTTGTTTGCGCTTGTAGGTTTGCGACAAAGGAACTTACTTGGATCAAAGGAGCGAAGGCATCTCCAAACTTGCGTTGGACATGAGGTAGGCCTTAAACACATTTGTTTGCTATTATTTATAAAACGCATTTAGAGAAAGATAGTGTCTGGTTGGTTTGTTTGTCATCAGGTCTTCATTAGATTCTAGGAAGGTCTATCTTGTCCGCAAGATCGACTCATTCCGCGTGACAAAATGGCAACTCCACTGGGGACTTGATTGTTTTCCTCGCTTTTTCTTACTTGAGAAACTTGCCTTTTTGTTTCTGTTTTTGGCTTGTTGTGTGTGGCTTTGGGTAGACTTAGTGGATTTAGCTTTTTTTTTATTTTTCATTACTTTGGTCGAAGTCCGTAGTCTACACTTGTATCACAGTGTGTACCTGTACGCACTTTTACTTTGTGCACAGAGCGTACCCACACCTGGGTAAGCTCTACTCCTGCGTACCCTACTAAATTTTTGAAAATTTTGACTTTTGCTCTTTCAGTTAGTTTTATTTTGTTTTTCTAGTGGTTATCCTCTGCCCATACCTAGATGTGACTGGTTGAAATCTTTCCTTGGTTTAATTTCATTAGCATTAGGGTTTTAGGTGAAATTCCTAGGATTTTTTCTTGTAGGGTTTGTTTTTTGATTTGGTTGTGTAGTGGCTCTGAGCTTAGAGGCTGTAGAGACTTCAGATCACCTTAGTGTCTACCAGTCTTCTTGAGAGTCTGAACATTTATGAAATCTCCCCTTGTTGAGAAATCCACTTTGAGTTTTCTCTTTACAAAACTTCGATAAGCTTGTGATTGAATGTTTGGATTTTCATTTTAAAAAGGAAAACAAAATTGGTTTTTCTTGACTTATTTGTGATTCTGGAGAAATTAGTCCTTGGTTTGCTTGTGACCAAGTAAAACATCCTCAAAAAAAAACTTTTTGTAAGCTTTTTACTTCAAGTAGGTTTTCTTAGTTTGTAGATATTAAGTTTGCTTTATTCAATAGTTTTATCAAAGATTTGCTTTAATAGTCTTAAATGTTTTTTAACATAAAATTAAAGGTCTCTTTTGAAAAAAGTTTGTTCTTAGTAGCATTTGATTTTTCGAATGAAAAGAGAAATTCTTGTGGAAATCATTAGTTGTCTTGTTTTTGAGCGCATTGAAATGAATACTCCTCTTTTGATTTGATCATTAAAGAAAGATTTGTGTTTTTAAGTATTTGCATCTTCCAACTCTTTCCTAGCTAGAACTTCATTGAAGAGAAAAGATTAGTTAGTCATCTTAAGTGCATTTTTGTAGTGATTTTGAGTCGAGTCTTTACACCATAAGTTTCATCTCCATCACCTTTTGACTTAATCAAAAACCACTAAAAATCACCCTTAATATAAAAGCGATCTAGAAATTTTTTTGTTTCTAGGGCTCTGATACACCAATATAACTTAGGCTAGTATCTTAGAGTAGGGAATAATTAACTCTCCAAGATAGTAAAACAAACAAGTAGCTTTATCTTGTGGTAGGAGAAATCCAATTGTTGCATCTATGCTCTGGGAAAGCTCCTCTTAAAGGAGAAGCAGAAGATCGTGTCCCAACCAGTGTGGGAATCAATCCTTCCTCATTGGGAACGACGCCAGATATTCACGTATTACAAACGGTAAACCTCGGATTATTGTCGAGGAGCCTGGGGTCACTTGTTGGTAAACCTCAGTTTATGTCAAGGAGCCTTCAAGGGGATTGAGCTTGCTACTCTGCCCTTGCATGCGTATCGGATCGTATACTATTCCCCCAGGTATATTTGTTTCTGTTGATAAACTTAGTGACCATATTCTCTAGGATTCTTCCTAAGGTGACGGTGGCGAGAAGATCCCACTGTACCTGGAGCAGACGTCAGCTAGACTCACTTGGATTTCTTGGGGGGTTCTCTTCACTTGAGACGGTTAAGTGGACGAACTTGGTCCAGTCTATTCATTAAGCAGGTTGTCAGGGTAACTCTTCCAACCGCTATTTCTGTATCGAGCTCTGCGATGTTGGATTTCATCACCAACTAGTGTTTTCGGTCTGAAAAGTTACTGTTTGTGTGTGTTTGATCTCTTAGATTCTTTAGGCGTGTGATTCAATTTGTTTGGTTCTTTAGAAGACTTTAGGTGATCTTCATTGAGATTTTACTTTGTTTGTGTGTGAAGTAGTTAAAATTTTTTAGCTGTGGCTAAATTACCGAGACATTCCTGTAGACTTCGGGGCCAATCCCCTGAGTTTGTTAATGTGTCTGATTTACTGAGGACTTCTCGTAGACTTCGAGGTCAACCTCCTGAAGGCATACTGAGTCACTTTGAAGGCTTGCGAGTCCTAGTATCTCCCAGTAACGGTAGAAGTGGGTCACCTGAAGAAGGAGAACCTTCTTTTCTAGAATATACTGATTCTCAACCAGTAGTAATTTCAAAGGTTACTGGTAGCATTGCGTCTACTAGTGATGTACGTGAAGAACTTGACGTGTCTGAGCCCGAATCTGAAGTTGCTCCTACTCCCGTATCCGAGTTTGTTTCTCCAACTCCTAGTTGTCCTAGTTCTCTTAGGGTAGAAACCATAATTACCCAAGATCTTCCCGCTGGACTCATAGCGATCGAAGAGCTTGCTATTGCGGATATCGAAGAAAGCTTCCCTTTTCCGGATAATCGATCTATTTTAGAGTTTAGGGAGCGTGAATCGATTTTTTATAGTCCGCCTGGGAGCACTGATTGGTACCATTCACTAACCAATCTTTTGGAAAATCCAGGACTTAGTTTTACACCACCTCGCATTTTTTATCACCCTTCACCTAGAGATCATTATCCTGCATTGAATATGTCTAGTCCGTCATCCATGTATTCCCAATCTCCGGAAGCCTATTTGTACGGCGATCCTTCTGTTCCCGCTGGGTATCAGTCCATCTCTGGTACTTTTTCGGGAGCGTCTCCTCGTCCTATCGAACAAAAGTTGTTAACTGGAAGTAGTGGTACTAAACCGTTGAGTGCAGAAGAAATTCAGATGATGTCAGGTCAACCTCAAGGTGGTCAGTTATCGTCTCGGGGGCAACCTCAAGGTACTCAATATGTGCCTTGGGGGCAACCTCAAGGTACTCAGTATATGCCTGGGGGCAGCCTCAAGGTACTCAATTTGCACCCAGGGGACAACCTCAAGGACAGTACATACCTACGGGATAGTACGTTCCTCAAGGTCAACCCCAGACTCAATATGTACCCCAAGGTCAACCTCAGTATCAGTATGTACCCCAAGGTCAACCTCAGTATCAGTATGCACCCCAAAATCAATATTAGTATGTACCTCAAGGTCAACCCCAGTATTAGTATGTGCCTCAGGGTTATCAACCCCAAGGCCAGTACCCATCTCAAGGTTACCAACCACCTTCTGGTCAACCGTATTATCAACCTTACCCTCAACTTGGTTATGGTCCTCAGTATCCTCAAGGTCCATACCCCGGAACAAATTTGGTGTGGGATCCATCTCAAAATCAGTAGGTCTTGCAACCGAATGTGCAGTCGTCTTCTCAACCTGGACAACCTATGGTCGCTGGTCCACAGCAACTCGTCCAGTCCACCGTTCAAACTTCTGCACCTTTTGTAGTTTCTCAGGCTCGGCCTAGTACACCTCGTACTCCGCCTCAAACGTCTGCTGCAACTACTGCAACATCTTCTCCTTCTACCCCGCCTTCTTCTGGAGTATCAGCAGCAACCAACCTATCAGTATCAACCATACCCTGGAGTTATTAACTTCATTAAAACAATCGATGTCCACTTACATCTCAGATCATATCCATGAATGGAGACGTCGACGGAATTTAGTGAAGGTTTATATCCCGGATCAAATCTTAGCTGAGTGGTTTGTAAAATCTTTATTGCCTAAGATCACTAAAGATGTAGCTAAAGCTGGAGTAGTTATTGAAGAGCAAGTCATTGCTCAAGCGCAGTACCTTGACTTAGTTACACTCAGTCGGGTACGTTACACGAGAAAATCCCCAACCTACATAATCAAAATCAAATCGTTGCTGCTCCTTCAGGGTCTCATGCCGCTGATGGTATGATTGGCACAGTAAATAATAAAAGTAAGAAGAAATCTTCTAAGAATTATTCTCCTATAATAACCCTGCCAGATTTCCCGACAGGAGAATCTTCTGCGGAACTTTCCGACGATATTCACATTGTAGAATCTTCTATAGCTAAACCTAAAAACGGTGGTAAGAAGAAAGGGAAGAAGAAGAATAAAGAGAAAAATCCAAAAGAGAAACCTGAAAAAGCGGAAACCTCTGAAGAAAAGCACAAACCTCGTTATCCGTGTCTCATTTATGATGAAGACCATTATACGAGAGACTGCCCTCATTGGGTGGAGGTTGCAAAAATCGTCAAAGGTTCCCAAACTCCTACTGTCTTGAAGGATCCTTTTCCAGCTCAAGATAGTAAGATGGTCAGTTCATCCTCTAGTGCCAATGAAGAACCCATCTTGATGATGTCTCATGTAAGGATTGCGACTCGATCACAAGATTATGGCAGTAAAAGTAATGTTGATGGAAAGGAAGCAGAATCTTCTCATTCAAATCCATCAGCATCAGCTCTCAGTTCCGATCCGCTACAGATCGAGAAACCTAACCCGGGCTTAGTAATCAAACCGCCCACGAAGGGTGTACTTTGAAGGCCTGCTTTCAATCCACATGCCAGAGCAGCTCAGAATTACAACATTGTTGAGGATTTAGCCGTTTCACCCTCAGCAATGCCGGCTTTGGAAGTGTTGCAATCATGTCCAGCATAACGCAAATTACTTTTTTCGGATATAGGAGCTGTTCACACTCAGGACCCGAACCTAATAATCTTTGATCTAGAAAATAGTGCACTGCATCTCCCCCATCAAATGGCTATCTACACTCTAGTGATAGTAAAAAATAGACCTGTTCATAGGATTGTGATTGACGAGGGAGCTTCCACGTGCATTATGTTGATACAGTGTTGGAGATCGCTTGGTTCTCCTTCACTCAATCAATCCCCGACAATTCTTAAGGCCTTTGATGGCCGTGGGTTTCATCCGTTTGGCATTTTACAGGATCTACCTATAGGGGTTGAAGAAAAAACCGTTAATCTAGATGTGGAGGTGGTTGATGCCCCTCTAGATTACAACCCTCTCTTGGGTCGTAGTTGGTCTTACGCTATGAAAGTTGTTGTCTCATCAGTCTTTCGGCTTATTAAGTTTCCTGATAATGGAAAGATCATAGCTATAGACCAATTGTCATACTTTTCATCCGACCCAACCTCTACTGAAAGTATTCAGCACGTTGGCAAAGCAATGATCCCTTATAGGGATGTTGGTGTAGAGTTAGTTAAAGATTCCAGTTTATTGGGCACTTTTCCGTTGCCTCCTATCAACGCATCGTCTTCTACTGCAACAATTCATATGATTTCATCAGGAACCATCGTTAATGATGATCCTTGGATCATCCCTTCTGACACTAAGTTAGACCCATTTCGTACTCTTATGCCTTTGATTCCATATGAATTTGCATATCAGGCTATGCAGTTGTTTTGCAACACAAATCGACTTAATGAACGAAGTCCATGAAGACTCATTTTCAACATCAACCTCGGAACTAGAAACGTTTTCCGAATTTGTTCAATCAGATGAGAAAATTTGTGAAATCCTATGTGTCGATCAGTTACCATGGGAAGATCTCCATCAGAGGTCTTCGTTTTTACCTTAGAGCGATTGTTTTGAAAACGATTTTTCATCAATATTTACAACTGAATATGTTAAGGACACTCAAAATCCAATGAAACATCCTGACTCTGAGTTAAATTTGGGAAATATTTCTAAAAATATTCCCCTTGACATTTCAGTTAAGCCTGGAATTACTGAAAACATTCATATAGGTGCCTCTTGTACGGACGATGAAATCAAAACCTACAAGGCCCAACTTCAAGAATTCTGCGACGTGTTTGCCTGGTCCTATGAGGAAATTCCAGGAATCGATCCAGCAATCATAATTCATGAAATTAAAACCTACTCAGACGCTAAACCCGTTCGGCAACGTTTGCGTCAGATTCACCCGAGAAAAGCTGTTGCGGTTAAAGCAGAAGTTGAAAAACTGTTGAAAGCAGGTTTCATTTATCCAATCTAGTTAACGGATTGGGTATCGAATATTGTTCCTGTGAACAAAAAGCAAGGAACAATAAGAATCTGTATCGACTATAGGGATATTAATCGAGCATGTCCAAAAGACAATTACCCTACACCCTATATCGATCAAATTATTGATGATTGTGCCAGCAGTGAAATTTTCTCCTTTATGGATGGTTTTTAGGCTACAATCAAATCAATATTCTGCTTGTCGATCAACCAAAAACGGAATTCATTTGTCCATGGGGAACATTTGCTTATTGCAAATTATCTTTCGGCCTTAAGAATGCCGGTGCAACTTTTCAAAGAGCTTTGTCTTATGCTTTTCATGATATAAAACACATTGTGAAACCTTATCTCGATGACTTGCCTGCTCATTCCTTACATAGAGCTGATCACCTTATCCATTTACGAGCAATCTTCATGAGGTGTAGGCATTATCGAATTCGGTTGAATCCCCACAAGTGCATGTTTTGCATTGAAATGGGTCGATTACTGGGATTTTTAGTTTTGAAAGCCGGCATTCGTGTCGATCCTTCGAAGGTCGAAGCTATCATCAAATTGCCTCCTCCTTCGAGTCTTCGCCAGCTCCAAAGTTTACAAGGGAAAGCAAACTTTTTACGTCGATTTATCCCTAACTACGCCGAGATTACCAAGGGTTTTACCTAGTTGTTGAAACAAAATGCTTCATTCTTTTGGGATGAGATAGCTCAGAAATCTTTTGATGTGTTAAAACATGCGTTGACCCATGCACCACTGTTGGATCCTCCCAACTACAACCAGGACTACTACTTGTATCTCGCCACCTCCTATTCCACCATTGGAATGGTGTTAGTTCAGGAAGATGAATTTGGTATGGAACATATGATATATTACCTTAGTCGCACGTTGAATCCAACTGAGCTAAAATACTCACATGTGGAGAAATTGGCATTGGAAGCTATTGAAGTTGTCCAACGATTTCATCATTACATTTTCTTACGCAAAACTACAGTCATTTCTGATTGCAACCCCATGATTTATATTTTGACCAAACAATTGCTCGGGGGCAAGCACTCCAAATGGATTGTCATCTTGCAGGAGTTTGATTTAGAATTTGAAAAGTCCAAGTCAACGAAATCTTTAGTTTTCGCGGAACTTATGTGTGACTTCCCCCCTGTTGATTCAGAAACTGTGGCGGAGGAGCCCATTGCGGATGAATCCTTTTTTCTGATCAGCACTTTAGATCCATGGTATGGAGATATCATCACTTATCTCCAAACCCAAACCTTTCGGCCTGATCTTTCACGATCTGACCGTCGGAAAGTTCGATTCCAATCCCAGCAATTCAAAATTATTGGAGATACTCTTTATCGCCTGGGGGTAGACTCTATTTTTCGACGTTGTTTGACTCATGAGGAAGCCGAAAGGGTCTTAAATTATTGTCACTCTGGAGCATGTGCCGGTCATATGTCTGGGTATGCCACTACCCAAAATATATTGCGTGCTGGCTATTTCTGGCCGTCTTTGTTTAAAGATTGTATTACTGCGGTCCGCAAATGCCACAATTGTCAAATTTTTTATCGAAAGATGCGCGCTCCACCTGCTCCTCTTCACCCTATAATTATCGTTGGTCCTTTTTCCAAATGGGGTATCGATTATATTACATGTAACCCTCACTCAGCCGGGGGGGCATGCATACATTATCCTCGCGATAGATTATTTTACTAAGTGGGCCGAGGCGATGCCTACATTTGAGGCAGACGGCAAAACAACTACAATTTTCGTATTCAATCATATAATTGCTAGGTTTGGTGTTCCACAAGCGATTATCACTGACCATGGGCGTCATGTTCGAAACGTTATGATGACAAAACTTACAAACCAGCTTGGCTTGCATCATGACAGTTCAACTCCTTATTATCCACAAGCTAATGGTCTGGTTGAAGCCATCAACAAAGTCTTAGTCATCATGATCTGACGGATCATTGGGATTCATCAGTCAAACTGGCACAACATGTTATTTTCAGCACTATGGGCATACCGAACCTCAATCAAAACATCAACAGGGTTCACTCCTTTCCAACTAGTTTATGGTTTGGAAGCTGTGTTACCTATTGAATGCGAAATCCCATCATTGCGAATGGCCATCGAATTACTTCCAGCTACTTCCAAAGAGGAAAGACATTTATTATACTTATCTCAGCTAGATGAGAATCGTCGCGATGCTGCATTAGCGATCGAATCTCATGCCAAACGTATTAAGGCTCGGTATGATCGAAATGTAACCCCTCGAAATTTTTCGGAAGGAGATTTAGTCCTTTTGTACGATCAAGAAAATGATAAATTGGGCGCTGGAAAATTCGTGCCTATGTGGCATGGTCCCTTTGTTGTCAAGCGAAAGCTAGCAAAAGGGGCCTATGAGTTGGTAGAATTTGACGGGGTCTCTTTAGGTAAACCCAGAAATGGTCTTTACCTGAAAAGATATTATGCTTAAAGCGAGTGTGGAGATTTTTAATTAGGTTAGTCTTTCTTCTAGCTGGTGTGTTTTAGATTAAAGTGTGCTTAGCTTAGAGATTGAGTTTTCCGTCGTTATTCCTGCTTATCTTGGTTTTACGTTTGATGTCGCAGATGTCGATGCCTCTTCAAACATATATTGGTTATGCTGATGGCACTTGTCGTAGTACATGGAATATTTCTTTCGCAGCTTGGGTTATCTATTCGCCCTCGACGATTTGGTATCTATGCATGGGGTAAGGCTCAGTCAAACAACAAACAACATTGTGGAGTATTGTGGAGTGGTGGAATTATTATCTGAATCTATTTCATTTGGGATTCAGAGTTTGATAGTGAGGTTAGATTCTGAACTCGTTGTATTACAGCTTAATAGAGTATAGGCCATTAGAAATCTAGTTTTATTAAGATTATTTTTAAGAGTGCGTCACATTGAATATCAGCATATTCCAAGATCTTTAAATACATTAGCAGATGCAATTGCTTCTCAAGTGTTAAGTAGACATGTGCAATAATCATACAAGTAAATTTAAAAACATTCCATAAACATGTTTAACAAGACAAGCCAGTAATAACGATATCATATATATATAGGAGTGTGTCAAAAAAACAAATCGTCCTCGATCATAGGTTGAAAAACACCTTATGATTGGCAAAAATGATAGGTACAAAAAGCAAAATGTCACATGTGACTACATAAGCGATCATCCCATCACTGGTGATGATCTCGATACTAAACCACCGCACGGCCCACCTTACAAAGGAACCTCCTAAAAGGTCCCGAGACTCCAATCACATAGCGCTGAAGCCGATGTGGGATGTTATCTATGCTAGTCTCGGGAATGTCCCCTGTCAAGCACTCTAGGTGACTCTCCAACTCGGCCAAGGTCTTTGTTGATTCGTCCTATGGGGCTGGAGCTGGAATAATTGGTTGCTTTCTCTCGAAAGGCTGGAGAGCGGCTAGTCGTTGTGGACCCACATCTGCATTTTAAAAAAATTATTACTATCAGTTTTGAGACGATATAAAAATAATAAAAATTTAACATTAGGAAAGTGTTGAAAATGATTACCTAAGTCATCCCACTGCTCTCTTGGATGAAGGGCCATGTCTGGGTCTCCACGAAAGTCAATCCTAGCATAAGCAAAGTCCTGGATAGAGAAAATCTGGTGTTCCAACCATTGGAAAAACTCAGGTTTAAACCGGATGACCTCGTTCCCCTCGTCAAGATGATGGGCCATGACTGCGACCCATCGCATCAGTCTGGGCTCTCGGGGATGCCCAACTCCAGCTGTAAGGTGCTGCAGGATGAGAACAGGAATCCTCTCTAGGCCAAAGTTGACGACTAAAAATCCATAACCAAAAGTCTTCAGCCATCCGTTCTTGGCCCTGGTCAATTGGACCTTCACATTGGCCAACACAGCATCGCACCAGTTGAAAACGGTGCCCTGAAAGCAATCAAATGCCATACGCATCTGGGATCTGGTGGCAATGTGTAAAGCAGCAACCCCGCAAAGTCGAGTAATAGTGAATGCAATCACCTTAAGCTCAGGAAGGGATATATTCTTTATTTCTATCCCTTTGTCTCTAGTTTGGCAGTTGCAGTACTCTAATCGAAGGTTATCGACGGACTAGCCACCCGCCCTAGCCCCGAACAGGGTCAAGTCAATGCCTCTCTTAGGCAAACCAATCAAAAAGTATATGTCCGCGGGCTCAATCTCGAGTTGGTGGCCACCAATGAAGAAACACTGGTCCTGAACATTCCACCTATCAACCATCCACTGCAAGAAATCCACCTGAGCCCTCATGCCAGGAATGGCCCAGTATTTGTACAGTCCGCATGCCCTCAAAGCATCAAGTGAAGGTTGATGATTCCATGCAGCTGCATCCACATCCTCGTGCTCTCGTTCACACCAATATAGCATGGTTTACTACCTACATCAAGCCAAAAGATCAGTTAGAATGCTAGAATTGTTTTTCTTTGGTCAATTTTTGAGAATTTTTGGGTTAAAAACCCTCACGGCAGGGCCCGCACCCTTCCTGTTGGACACAGTGTGTGGGACCACACTTTGTCCACATGGAAGGTGTGGACCCCGAGCTTTTTCCCAATGGAGAAATAGTCGGGTCCGCATGTTCGCAGTGGTGAGCTTGCGTACCCCGAGCGCGGGATTTTCGCCCAAAAACCCTCCTAAAAAATGAAATAAAAGACCAAATTGAAAAACTAAACAGTTGAAAAACAAGAGGAGGATGATGTGGATTACCTCGTGAAGACGGCATCCGATTCTGACAGTTGGATTTTCCACAATCCTCTGGGGAAGTTTTCAGAGCAAAAGCACTATTTCCTCACCCAAATCACAAATGGTAAAAATGAATGGTAAAACCCCTTTTTATAAGTTTCTTGAGTAAATAAATTTCATATTTGTTTATGTTTCACTTTAAAAAGGTATTATTGCGACATTTTTATCTCTTTCAAGCAGGTATGAGTAATGTTTGTGTTTTTGTGCAAGATAATAGGATTACTCAGGCGAAATCTATCATTTTCAACCAGAGTCACCTTTTAAGCCCTTTTCTGACTCCTAAAACATGAAAAGATTGCCGAGTTTTTCTTTTAAACTCGTTAAAACGGAATTAAAAGACGATCGATTTACAGCTCTTTTCAGACCATAAAAAAACAAAAAGATTGCCGGATTTTTGTCATTTCAAATTCGATATTGGTTATAAAATGACATGTCCTTGGTCGCTTTTTTACTTTTTCGGGTCAAAGACACTAATAACGAAAAGTACTCGGTCGTAAAAGATCAAGCAGTTCTCTCGAGTATTATTTTATACTTTTTCGGGCTTGGGAGACACAAATTTACGAAAAAGTCAAACCCTGAAGTCTTCTTAAGTTTTTTCAGACTCTCTAAAAATGAAAAATGCCGAGTTTCTCCTATATTGGACTCGTTAAAAGTTGACAGTAAAGGACCTGTTCTATTACAAACAGGAATGGACCACTCCTTCTTAGGGTTCAAATTTAAACTATGTTGGACTCACCCGAAGGGTGAGCTTATAATCAAGCATATATTATCCTCCTCAAGCTTGTAAAAAATAAAGAGGTACTTGCCAGAAATGGTGGGGGAAAAGAGAGAAAAGTGAGTCTGTTTGTCATACTTTATAACCACTCTTGAACATGACACTTTCATTCGCCTGGGTTGGGAAATCCTTTACCTAACAGTTGGTTCAGCCGGTTTCTGGGTATTAACTTTGGGTCAGTCATCACCAAACCATCTGTCATGTCGTTATGTGTTCAAGAGCTCAGTGCAAATAAGCCATTCATCTGAAAAATGTCTGTCATCCATCTTGACCATCCCTGAGTCAGTTCTTGCAACTAAATTTCTTCAACTTGATCTATGATTTCGTGTTGTGGGCCTGCCTGCGACGGATCACTTTCTATCGACTTCAGCTCATTATCTAGAAAGATGATCTAGGAATCGTCAGTACCTTGAGATCTTCATGCCTCAATGGCAGGTTTCTCACCTTTGACGACAGTTTACATCATTGACTTTCGATCAAAGGATTCCATGACATGTTCAATATCAACACATCTTATCACATTTCATGGATTGTACTGAGTACTTTGAGAGCCATTGTCATTATTGGTGGTTTCTCTCACGCTTGTTAACAGTTTACAGCATTGACTAGTAATCAAGCAGTTTCTACCATGTTCGACTTCGACATATTCAATCGCATGGATAGAATCGTACTGTTTCGGGATGTATAAATGAAGACCCTGGATCTAGTTTCCACCATCCAGGTTGCGAGGAATTTTGTATTCATTATATTATGGACTAATCATAAACAGATGGTTGCATCCATACTGTGTCCACATGTGTCTGTACTTATGATGTGTTACAAGATCATTCCTATATCAGAGCAGTAGTTAGTCTTCTAGTCAGTTTTCATTCTCTTAGTTAGTTTTTATCTGAGTATGGGAATGCCTACCTCAGCGATGATATGATCTCATATATATATTTTGCATTGAATGTTTTTACAGTTCCAACCGGGCTCTCCGCAAAGCATTGATCCTCGAAATGATTTAAATCACTCTTCACTCTTCCTATTATGATCAAATGAAAAAATCTTCAATACTTACAGACTTCACACTTTAGGGGGCAATCTGTTACACAAAAATGTCATTGCCTTGATTATTTGTAGTCGGTGTAGGTCTATCACCACCTATACCAGCTTCCTAAGAAAGTCTCAAACCTCAGCTCTTCAAAACGAGCTTTAGAAATGAGAGAAAGACATCAAAAAAGAAATGTAACTCTGGTTCCGCACTTTCTCTCGCTTTTGCCTATGGGCCCACACCTTCTGTTCAGAATATCTGCATACTTATACGCTCTGTATGTAAAGGGGAGGGTTCGTACCCCTGTAAAAGTCAAAAGGCACAATATTTATCTTAAAAAACTCATCTTGGGTTAATTCTATAGTTTTCTAGAAGCATTTGTTGCGTGGATTGTTCGCTCCAAGTGGTTCATGCATCCCATGAGAGGAGGAACTAATCCCTTGTTGACAGGAGCTATCCCTTTGAAGGAGGACTCTATCCCTTTGAAGGAGGAGCTAGCAACTGACCTCCATTACACTATAAATTGAGGCATTGGGTCAGTAGTTGGGGAGGTTAGAAGCTGAACTTTTGAGGGTAAATGCTAGTGAAATCAAGACTTCCTATTTGAGCTTAAGAGGAGAGATTACATACCTTTTTTGGCTTCATTAGGGAGTGAGTGAAGCTTGTCAAAGTAGAGGAGACTTCTTGTTGGACCCTGGGAGGAGCTTTTACAACGTCAAGGTAAAGGTTGTAAGGTTCTTCTCCTTTTTAATTAATACAATCAAGCTCATTTTTCTCAAAAAGTATCTCATGTTATTTGTTTCATGGACTCCTTGACTTTCATGTTAAATATGTTTTATAATATTGGATATTTAGGTGCTATTTAATTGTTTGCCTTGTTTGCGCTTGCAGGTTTGCGAAAAAGGAACTTACTTGGATCAAAGGAGCGAAGGCATCTCCAAACTTGCGTTGGACATGAGGTAGGCCTTAAACACATTTGTTTGCTATTATTTATAAAATGCATTTAGAGAAAGATAGTGTCTGGTTGGTTTGTTTGTCATTAGGTCTTCATTAGATTCTAGGAAGGTCTATCTTGTCCGCAAGATCGACTCATTCTGCATGACAGGTAATTTGCAATAAGAAAATGTCCGCCACGGATAAATAAATGCCATTTTTGGTTGATCAGCAGGTAGAATATTGATTTGATTGTATCTAGAAAAGCCATCCATAAAGGAGAAGCTTTCGTTACCGGCACAATCGTCAATGATTTGATCGATATAGGGAGTAGGGTAATTGTCCTTTGGACATGCTCGATTAATGTCTCGATAGTCGATACATATTCTTATTGTCCCTTGCTTTTCGTTAACAGGAACAATATTCGATACCCAATCCGTTAACAGGATTGGATAAATGAAACCTGCTTTGAGTAATTTTTCAACTTCTGCTTTAATCGCAGCAGCTTTTCTTGGGTGAATCTAACGCAAACGTTGCTGGACAGGTTTAGCATCCGGGTAGGTTTTGATTTCATGGACTACAATTGCGGGGTCAATTCTTGGCATTTCTTCATGTGACCAGGCAAACACATCGCGGAATTCTTGAAATAGGGCCTTATATGTTTGAATTTCACTTTCTGTACAAGAGGCACCTATATGAACATTTTCAACAATTCCAGGCTTAACTGAAATGTCAAGGGGAATAATTTGAGAAATATTTCCTAAGTTTAGCTCGGAATCAGGATGTTTCATTGGATTTTGACCGTCCTTGACATATTTAGTCGTAAAAATTGATGAAAAATCATTTTCAAAACGATCGCTCTCGGGTAAAAACAAAGATCTGTGATGAAGATCTTCCCATGGTAACTCATCGACGCATAGGATTTCATGAATTTGCTCATCCGTTTGAACAAGTTCAGAAAATGTTATTGAATCTGAGTTTGATGTCGAAAGTGATTCCTCATGGACCACATTCATTAAGTTGATTCGGGTTGATGTTGTGTCAGAAAACAACTGCACGGTTTGATACGCAAGTTCATATGGACTTAAAGGCATAAGACTACCAAATGAGTCTATCTCAGATTCAGAAGGCATGATCCAAGGATGATCATTAACAATGGTTTCTGATGGAATCATATGAATGGTAGCAGTAGAAGACAATGCATTGATAGGAGGAAAAGGAAAAGTGCCCAGTAAACCGGAATCTTTAACTAGTCCTACTCCAACATCCTTATATGGGATCGTTGTTTTACCAACATGCTGAATGCTCTCAACAGAGGTTGGTTCAGATGAAAAGTAAGACAGCTGGACTAAGGTTATGATCTTTCCATTATGAGGGACCTTTATAAGCCGAAAGACTGATGAAACAACAGCTGTCATAGCGTAAGACCAACTACGACCCAAGAGAAGGTTGTAAGCTAGAGGGGCATCAACCACCTCCACATCTAGATTAACGGTTTTACCTTCAACCCCTATAGGTAGATCCTGTAGAATGCTAAAAGGATGAAACCCACGGCCATCAAAGGCCTTTAGAATTGTCGGGGATTGATTTAGCGAAGGAGAACCAAGCGATCTCCAACATTGTATGGACATAATACACGTGGAAGCTCCCTCATCAATCACAGTCCTATGAACATGTATGTTTTTGACTATCACTGGAATCTGGATAGCCATCTAATGAGGTAAGCGCGGTGCACTATTTTCTAGATCAAAAATTATAAGGTTCGGGTCTTGAACATCAACCGCTCCTATAGCTGACAAAAGTAATTTACGTTGTGCTGGACATGATTGCAGCACTTCCAAAGTCGACATTACTGAGGGTGAAACAGCTAAATCCTCAACAATGTTATAGTTTTGAGCTGCTCTCGCATGTGGATTGAAAGCAGACTTTTGAAGTATACCCTTGGCGGGCATTTTGATTACTAAGTCTGGATTAGGTTTCTCGATCTGTAGTGGATCGGAACCAGGAGCTGAGGTTGATGGGTACGAATGGCAAGATTCTGCTTCTTTACCATCAACAGGACTTTTACTGCCATAATCTTGCGATCGAGTCGCAATCCTAACATGGGACATCATCAATACGGGTTCTTCATTGGCACTGGAGGATGAACCTATCATCTTACTGTCTTGATTTGGAAAACGATCCTTCAAAACAACAGGATTTTGGGAACCTTTGACAATTTTTGCAACCTCTGCACGATGACGGCAGTCTCTCGTAAAATGTTCTTCATCGCAGATGAGACATGGGTAACGAGGTTTGCATTTTTCATCAGTTTATTTTGCTTTTTTCGGATTTCTCTTTCGAATTCTTATCTGTTTTATTCTTCTTCTTCCCTTTCTTCTTACCATCAGTTTTTTATTTAGCTGTAGATGACTCTACAACGTGAATATCAGCGGAAATTTCTGTGGAAGAATCTCCTGTAGGGGAATCTGGCAAGGTTATGATAGGAGAAGAATTCTTGGAAGACTTCTTCTTACTTTTGGTATTAACACTACCGATCATACCATCAGCGGCATGAGACCTGAAGGAGCAACATTGATTTGATTTTGTTTGGGTAGATCGGGGATTTTCTCGTGTAACGTACCTGATTGAGTATAAACTAAGTCAAGGTACTGTGCTTGGGAAATTACTTGCTCCTCAGTAACGACTCCGGCCTGAGCTACATCCTCAGTGATCTTGGGCAGTAAAGATTTTACAAAACATTCAGCTAAGATCTGATCTAGGATAAAAACTTTCACTAAACGCCGTCGACGACTCCATTCATGGATGTGATCTGAAATGTAAGTGGATGTTGACAGCTTTTACGAAGTTAATAATTCTGTGCCATTGTCATATCTGACTGGCAACTGAAAATGAGCTAAAAATGAGGTAGCTCACTAACTAAAGTTATAAAAAGTGGCTCGCAGTAACTCAATGTACCACTTGGCCGCAAGACCAATTAGAGTGCGTTGGAAAAGTCGTAAACGAATTGAATAATTTGAAATAGAATTAGACACACACCAGAGGTGATAAGTCATCACATGGTTCGATGGGTCCTCTCTTGGCTTACCTTCAAACTTAGGAATATCATTGGGCAACTTATGCGGCATTGGCGGCCAATACTGAAGATAGTTAATTGGATCGTTCGTAAGGTGCGTCAAGTCAGGCAAGTCCAAAGTTGCGATAAACAGTAACTGACAATTAGGGTCTCTAAAACTCTGGGTCTGCAAACTAGCCCCATGAGGAGGATATCCAGGATAACTAGGAATTGGAATCGCATTTGGGATATTTTTTCCTCCTAGAAAACTAGGATTAACCGAACCATACTGGGGTTGCTGAGGTTGTTGATATGTATACCCAGGGTACGGTTGATACTGACAGGTTGGTTTTTGCATAGCAGGATCGTATTGGTACTGTCCTTAGTATGGTTGTTGATTATATTGAGGTTGAGTGGTGACAGCCATACTTCCTACAGGCATTTGAACTGAAATGTGGACCATGGGTCCAGACTGAGGTAAAAATGTATGAGGGGTAGATAGAGGGACATTAGAAACCCAATCTGTTGATACTCCAGAAGAAGGTGGGGTAGATGCAGCAGATGTTGCAGTAGTTGCAGCAGACTTTTGAGGCGGAGTACAAGGCGTACTAGGCCTAGACTGAGAAACTACAAAAGGTGCAGAAGTTTGAACAGTAGACTGGACAGGTTGCTGGGATGAACCAGAAACCAAGGGTTGTCCAGTTTGAGATGACAACTGCGCATTCGGTTGCAAGACCTGTTGAGGTTGGGATGGATCCCACACTAAATTCGTTCCGGGGAATGGACCCATAATAGGTTGAGGACATTGAGGACCATAACCGGGTTGAGGGTAGGGTTGATAATATGATTGACCCGAAGGTGGTTGGTAACCTTGAGCTAGGTACTGACCTTGGGGTTGATAACCCTGAGGCACGTACTGATATTGGGGTTGACCTTGAGGTACATATTGATATTGAGGTTGATTTTGAGGTGCATATTGATACTGAGATTGACCCTGAGGTACATATTGATACTGAGGTTGACCTTGAGGTACATACTGAGTCTCGGGTTGACCTTGAGGTACATACTGAGTCTGGGGTTGACCTTGAGGTACATACTGAGTCTGGGGTTGACCTTGAGGAACGTACTATCCCGTAGGTATGTACTGTCCTTGAGGTTGTCCCCCAGGCACGAAACGAGTACCTTGAGGTTGCCCCCGAGGCATATACTGGGTACCTTGAGGTTGCCCCCCAGGCACATATTGGGTACCTTGAGGTTGCCCCCCAGGCAGAGACTGGCCACCTTGCGGTTAAGGATTGGGAATAGAACCTGATATCATGAGAATATCTTCTACACTCAACGGTTTAGTACCATTACTTCCAATTAATAACTTTTGTTCAATAGGTTGAGGATATGCTCCCGAAAAAGTACCAGACATGGACTGATACCCAGCGGGAATAGAAGGACCGCCGTACAAAAAGGCTTCCGAAGATTGAGAAAACATGGATGACTTCTTAGAAATATTCAACGGAGGATAGTAACCTCTAGGTGTTGGGTGATAAGAAATACGAGGTGGTGAAAAACTTAGTCCCGGGTTTTCCAAAAAATTAGTTAATGAGATAAACCAAGCACTGGTCCTAGGTGGACTGTAAAATATTGATTCATGCTCCCTAAGGTCTAAGGTAGGTTGATCTTCTCGAATACGGATGCCTTCTTCATTGTCCAGAATAGCAAGTTCTTCAATAACTATTAGTCCAGAAGGAAGATCTTGGGTAATTATCACTTCTAGCCTAGGTGAACTAGGACCACTAGAAGCTAGAGAAGAAAACCCTGATATTGGAGTAGCAGCAATTTCAGATTCAGGTTAAGATATTTCAAGTTCTTCACCTATATCACTAGTAGATGCAAAACTACCAGTAACTTTTGAAAGGGGTACAGGATGTGTACTATAATATGCTATTAATGCCGAAAAATCAGGATTATATCCTACCAAAGCAGATTCTCTTCTTTCAGGTGACCCACTTCTACTATCACTAGGAGTTACCAGGGCCCGTAGCCCTTCAAGCTAGCTTGGTGAAAACTGAGGAGGTTGGCCCCAAAGTCTACGGGACTTCCTCGGTAATTCAGCCACAGTTAAAAAATTTTAACTACTTCACACGAAAACAAAGTAAAATCTCAATGAGAACCACCTAAAGCCTCTAAAGAACCAAACAAATTGAATCACACGCCTAAAGAATGTAAGAGATCAATCAGACACAAACAGTAACTTTTGGTACTGAAAACACTAGTTGGTGATGAAATCCAATGTTGCAGAGTTCGATACAGAAATAGCGGTTGGAACTGTTACCCCGACAACCTGCTTAATGAATCGACTGGCACAAGTTTCTCCACTTAACCATCTCGAGTGAATAGAACCCCCCAGAAAATCCAAGTGAGTCTAGCCGACGTCTACTCTAGGTACAGCGGGATCTTCCCACCACTGTCACCTTAGGAAGAATCCTATAGAATATGGTCACTATGGTTACCGACCGAAACAAATATACCTGGGGGAACAGTCTACGATCCGATATGCATGCAAGGGTAGAGTAACAAGCTCAATCCCCTTGAAGGCTCCTTGACATAAACCAAGGTTTACCAACAAGTGACCCCAGGCTCCTCGACAATGGTTAATCTGAGGTTTACCATTTTTAATACATGAATATCTGGCATCGTTCCCAATGAGGAAGGATTGATTCCCACACTGGTTGGGACACGATCTCGTGCTTCTCCTTTAAGAGGAGCTTTCCCAAAGCATACATGCAACAATTGGATTTCTCTCCTACCGCAAGATACAACTACTTGTTTGTTTTATTATCTTGGAGAGTTAAGTACTTCCTACTCCAAGACACTAGCCTAAGATATGTTGGTGTAATAGAGCCCTAGAGATAAAAATATTTCTAGATTAATTTTACTTTAAGCGTTATTTTTATTGGTTTTTCATTAAGTCAAGAGGTGTGGAGACGAAACTCGTGGTGTGAAGACTTGACTCAAAATAACTGAAAACATGCACTTAGGATGATCAAACAATATTTTCTCTTCAATGAACTTCTAGCTAGGAAAGAGTTTGAGAATGCAAATGCATGTAAACACATATCTTTCTTAACAAACAAATTTAAAGAAGAGTTTTTGTTCCAATGCACTCAAAACGACATAACTAGTTATTTGCACAAGAATTTCCTTTTTCATTCAAACGCTCAAATGCTACCAAAACAAACTTTTTTCAAAAGAGA
>APFE031527388.1:0-13374 GCA_000404065.3 Pinus taeda
GAGCTCATCTGGATCAGCAAGGCTAGACTGCTACAACAAGCATTGGATTTGAGGTAGGATCGAACAACACTTGGTTTCCCATAGAATAATGTATGTTTAGAGAAGGATTGCTCTTGTTTTTCTTATTTGTCACTAGAGAGTCTTAGACTCCTAGGGAGGTTAGGTTTGTCCGCAAAAATAACTCTTTCCGCATGACAGGAGCATAACCCTTTGCCCTTGATGTCAAAGGGGGAGAATGTCGCTGAAGTTTTTGAGGTTGCCATCAAGTCCAAAGGGGGAGATTGTTGGCATTATGTTTCTGGCATGGTTATAGGTTACAGATGTTGTACTTGATGGCAACACCCATGGCAAGGGCTCTCAATATGATGAAAATTAAGAAGTACGCAGGAGAAAAGTTCAGAAGATGCGTACCCGTAGGTACGCTGTGCAGAGATCGCGTCTAGACACGCAGGTTACCCATTCATGAGGTGCGTACCCCCAATGCACACACTTCAAGGAAGTAAAGCGCGCACATGTGGGGTTCCTTATGTTTAACCCTTGGTATTTAGCCGACGGTTTTGTGTTATCATGGTTCTGGCCCGTGGTATTGTTTTATTTTATTATTATTATTGACCCCCATGATCCTTGATTTGAGGAAGAGCTTGCCTATATAAAGCAAAGGAGATCATTTGGCTTAGTATGCTTTTGGGTTGAATATCTTAAGATCTGAAATATTTCGATTATTGTTTCAAAAAGCTTGATCTATATGAAAGTGAAGTGGAAGGCGAATCTATAAAGGGTGATCTCCCGAGCGCTTGATCAGATCTGGGCATCTGTCTAACTGTAGCACACTGGTGATCTGTAAATTCAGCCCTAATCTAATGTATGCAGGTGTTTAACGGTGCCTCTGCGTAGGTACGTAGAGCAGAAGAAGGATAAGTGCGTGGGTACGCAGGGGCGACAAAGGCGCAGTGCGTGGGTACGCTAAGGCGACGAAGGAGCAGTGCGTGGGTACGCAGAGTGACGGTGGTTCAGGTGCGTACGCACAGAAACAGTACGCGGCGTGATAGTTTCTTTGAATGCGTGTCTTCAGTGAAGTACGCAGCTATTTAGGTGCGTACTATACGCAGCACAGTAGAAGAAGCAGTGCGTGGTCACGCAGTGCAGCAGAAGGAGCTCTGCGGGTATACGCAGAGAAGCAAAGGGTGAAGTGCGTAGCGATGCAGGCCAGTAAAAGGAAAACTGCGTATCTGACTTAAGATCTTCTGTTGACTGAATTTGTCTGTTGATATGGTGTTCTGGGTTTAGTTATGTTATTTTGATATGGTTACTAAAGCTGACTGTAATTTATATGTACTTGATGATCATTTGATGTATATGGATCCAGATTGAAAATTTATGAAAAGTGGTCCTTGTAAAGAAGTAGGGGGTTGTAGCTCCCTTCCAGGTGAGACTGGAAAACGAGAGAGAGTTGTAGCTCTCTGTAGGTTGCAGCCTACGTACTGGTAAAGGACTGCACTAATACAAGACCATTGTAAAAGGAGTTTCTAATTTGAAAGAAGATAGAGACATATTGCAGCAGGTGGTTTTCACCCACATTGGGTTTCCACCTTATATCTGGTGCTATTTGATGTGACTGTCTTCTTTTCTTGTTCATGCTCATTATTTATGGTATTGGTATGCAAAAATAATTCAAAGTATAAATAAGGAAGTTTTGGTAAAAGAATTAGATAATACTGATTCACCCCCCCCTCTCAGTATTATTGTCAATAGGGTGAAAACCATTTTTCAGAATATAGTCATGGAAGAAGAGGAGTTTGAAGAAGAGGAGGAGGTCCATGGTTTGGAAGATAAGGGCAGTGCCCCTTTCTTAACCAGAACTACCTATGAAGAATTATTATCCAAAGGCACTACTCATGAGTTTGTTGTATCTCCAGAAAAATAAGCTTATCAGCAGAGGCAACCAACAACAGGTCCTACTATGCTCGAAGAATCTGAGCCTGAAGTCAGCCCATCTTCTAATGACTATGCAGATCTGCAAACTGGCCAGCCTGCTATTATTCCCTGCACAGTGACCAAAAAGGGAGAGGAAAGCTCCCCATCATCTTTTGTCCCTCTGTCTACTCAAATGGAAATCCCTCATAGTTTCCCACTAGGCACTAAGGCAGGCCATAACTCAATGCCCAAGGCTGATACTAATCATCTCAGTATTGATATTCTGATGCCTGCCCAAGTGGCCTCCACACAGCTTGAAAAGGCAGCTTGCCAGATGACAGAGGAAGAGGATGCACAATTTTGGGACTCCTCCTTGGATGTGGACTATTGTAAGAAAAATCAAGGAGTAGATGATGTCTCTATGTCCCCCGCACAAGAATACATTGGTTCACCATTCATATTAGTTGTGCATACCACAAATGACACAGAGAAGTACACAGCAACTGTGGTTATCCAACAGGTGTACAAAGGCTCGTATGAAGAACATCCAAGGTTGAGAGTATAAAGAAAGGGGATGAAATTGGATCCATATCTACCATATAACGTCAAATTCCCTAAACTCTTTGAGGTAGAGGATCAAATCAACCCAATTTTACAGATCTATGATGAATGGGCCGAGAGGCAAAGAAACAGTTTTGATGGTCCTACAGGTTGTCAGTTTTTGAATATTTACGTTGTTTAAGGTTTTCAAGCCTTAATGATTGTAAGCATTTTCTTTTACAGGTTTTAGCGTAGACTTAATTAGACTCCATGCCCAATGGAACACTAGGAATTTTGCTAATTTAATATTATCAGGAAGGCATTGATCTGCAGGTTCTTGAGACCTCGCAGGGAGGATCTCATCCCCAGAAGGAGCCAACGTTAGCTCTGCTATGTTCTACAACATTTGATGGATAAAGATAGGTTTAGTAGTGCTGGTTGTGCTTTCAAAATATTCACAGCGGTTGATTTCATCCTCCCCTTCATCCCCTTTATTCTCTTTTAAACCTCTTCATCTCTGATTTATTCCCAAAACCCTGTGTAAGCCCCTATTCCATCTAGCCCCTCAGTGCCAAAGTTTAAACCCATATGACCATATTCATGTAACCACACACTGTTATTGTTGTTCTCACCTGTCACATCACTCAAAACGTGTGCACTAAGCCTGGGCCATCCAATCCTTCACCCAGCGATCTAATGGCATCTGCAATCCCCGCTCCCGTAAACTGCATGTCCATTAGTCAGCAGGGAAAGCAGTTTCCCCGCCATCTCATCAGCCATGCGTCTCATTCTTATTGCATCACAACGGTCTTGTACGTTTACCACCTGTTCCTGTAAGCGGTGCGGGGAAACCGCTTATTGCCCACATATACTCCCTCCACCCAAAAATGTCTTCATACCTTTCTCGTGTGATTACCATTGGATCCGTTGCTCCCTGATCTGACGGCTCACATTTGTTTCTGCCTGCTTTCCTTGATTCAATATCTGCTATCCATCTGTGGGATCTGACGGCTATTGTTTGTTCTCATCCCACCATGCATCCTCCATGTTGTTTTTGCACCTCTAACCTGTATCATTCATCCGAAGGATGAAGCAAGCAGCTACGAAGTACTCTGCACAGTTAATATTTCAACAACTACATTCAAATAGCATTATGGCTGAAGAGTAAAAGGAAACTCCTCGAATAGTTCACAACATTTACCAATTATGGATCATTCTTCCATAGGACATTCTACCTATTCGAGGAGTACAACCAAGTACTAGAAAATTTCAAATATATTCAGTCAAGCAGCAGATTGTAACAAAGATTTTTTATTAGATAGTTAATGTGGTTGGTGGTCCATTATGACCCCTCCAAGCATAGGATAGTAGATATTTTTGTAATCAACCTCTATATATATGCAGAAGACAGAATGTAATAAGGTTGATGAATGTTATTCTGTTGTAAACTTCAACTTCTGGAGACTGTAACTACTGCGATACCTGTAGTGTTTGGTCTTCATTTTCAACTAATGCAAGCTTGTTTTGTTGTTAATTACTCACTTTCCACTTCTTCTTTGTTCTAGGTTGTGCCTGTTATGCATCTATTCATGTGTTGTTGATGTTTAGCATTAGAGGGGCTGTCATCCCACCTCTGTGTTAGAATTTAGCATGTATCATTGAATTTGTATGTAGGTTTCTGTCGTTTATATGCCAAAGAACTGTCATCCTATCTATGCATTAGGAAATGGAATTATAGACCTCTTAATTGGTTGCAGTTGGCCATCACAGGGTCCTGTGCATCTACTGGTGTGATCAGTATTCTCCATCATCACATTTTCCTTAAAACTGTGAGTAATCAGTGGTTTAAAGCCTTGCATTCTGGGGGTGTTCACCCATCTCTGGGGTCAAGCATGGTAGAAGTGGTTATCTGGCTTGAATATGCAGCATTTATTTCATTCATCCAGCATATTTCCAACATTTTTGTTGAGTTTGTAATGTTCTCGAGCATCTCCGATTTACAACCTAGGAGAGTTTCTTGGGGTGATAACATTAGTAAAACGTGGGAATAACATTTAAAGCATGTTAAGCAGACATTAGATGTTTTGAAAGGAGAAAAACTTTATGTTAAACTCTCCAAATGTGAATTTGGCAAAACCTCTCTAAGTTATTTGGGTCATATAGTAGGGGAAGGTGAATTGAAAATAGATCACTCTAAGGTGGCAGTCATCATGAACTGGCCTAAACCCAAGTCTACTATAGAGGTGAGAAGCTTCTTAGGAGCAGCACAGTATTGGAGGAAGTTCATTTAAAATTTTTCCTCAATTGTAGCTCCCTTACATGCTTTGACAGGATTGAACAAGGTGCTTCAGTGAGGAGGCAAATAGCAAAAAGCCTTCGACACCTTGAAAGAAAAAATTAGTACACCACCTGTACTAGCACTGCCAAATCTACAAAGACCATTTCAGATCCAAATTGATGCTAGTGACTATGCCATGGGAGCAGTGTTGACACAACATGGTAAACCCATATGTTATCATTCTGAGACTTTTAATCCTACAGTAGTTAACTATCCTACATATGATAAAGAATTGTATGCATTAGTTCAGAGTGTGAAAAAGTGGAAACATTATTTAATGGGCAAATAAACAGTAATACATATTGATCATAAGCCACTTCAATACCTACACTCCCAAACTAAATTGTAGCAATCAAGACATTACAGATGGATGGGGTTTGTACAACAGTTTCAATTAGTAATTAGATATAAAAAGGGAATACATAACAAGGTTGCAGACATGTTATCTAGACCCATTATAAATGCATCTACACTACTTAAGCATAATTCTGTGCTGCATGAAAGCTACATAGAATAGTATGCTTAGGATATGGACTTTAAATATGTATATGCAACTTTGAGCCAAGGCAAAAGAGTAGAATAATTGGACTATCATGTGAAGGACCGACTCTTATATCATTGTGGGAAACTCTGCATTCCACAAATTGAGAGAGCAAAGATAATTAGGGAAGCACACACTTCTCTAATATCAGGTCACTTTGGGGTAAGTAAAATCGCTGCAAAGATTCTGCTATTGGACGAAAATGAGTGAGACAGTTTCTAGATATGTAAAGGGGTGTGCCATGTGTGCTAAAAGCAAGCCCAGCAATAGAAAACTAGGCTTGTACACTCCCTTGCTAGTTCCTTTTCACCCTTGGGAAAGCATTTCCATGGATTTTGTTGGAGGACTACCTAAATATAGGAAAGGTCATGACTATCTATATGTTGTTGTGCATAGGTTCAACAAAATGTGTATTTTGATACCCTGTAGTAAATAGATTACAGCTAAACAAACTGCGAAATTATTCTTTGAACATGTATGGGTTCATTTTGGATTACCCACTTCTATTGTATCTGATCACGACACCTGATTTGTGGGGAAGTTTTGGTTGAGTATGTGGGAACTAATGGACACCAAATTAAAGAAAAGCACAACTTTTCATCCACAAACAGATGGGCAGACAGAAGTAGTTAATAGGACAGTGATCCAGTTACTGAGAAGATATTGCGGCAAACATCCTAAGATTTTCGCTGAGCACTTGTGCTATGTGCAACATGCTTACAATAGAGCCAAACACTCTTCTACATAGAGATCTCCTTTTGAGACCTGTTTTGGTTTCATACCAAGGTCTCCCTTGGATTTTGTCTTTGGTAAGGATACCATGGTTGATAGACACAGTGATGTGGACAAGGCAACTAGGTTCATTGAACAAATCTAGGAGATCCACCAGGCAGTACAAGAATAGCCGGAAAAGAGCCAGGCCAAGTACAAGGCTAGGCACGATAAGCATCAGATGGAGCATAGTTTTCAAGTTGGAGACCAAGTCTGGATGTATATCTATAATGACAGAATGCAAGGTGAAGGTAAAAGGCTAAAACCTATCAGGTATGGACCCTTCAGGATACTTGAGAAGGTTGGTGAGAATGCTTTTAGCCTTGATCTACCAGCTTACATGCACATCTACTCAGTCGTGAACACATATTGCTTGAGGTTGTTTGAACCTTCAATGGTTGAGGACCCTGAAGAGTAGAGTCAATTGCCTTCTGTTGATGATCTACTACCTGAATACCTTAATGAGTTACAGGAAGACATAATGATGGACAAGAAGGTAAGGAAGATGCACAGTGGATAGGTGGAATACCTTAGAATTGGACTTAAAGTTTCAAAGCTAAGCAGTGTGAAGTGGATTGATATTGGACAAGTGAGACAACAGTTTCCTCACTTAGTCGATGCTTCAAGAAAACCAACTTTTGGTTGTCCAAAAGCTTTTTCAGTAGGGAGGCCGTGATCCGAATCAGATCCACAAAGGACTGTCAAGAACCTTGACTGTGTCGAGTTGAACAAATCTCTAATGAAATCCAAAACAGCATGAAAAACACCCTGAACCAGTGGCCATGGCAACTGGCGCGAAACGACGAGGACCTCGGTCAAAGCGCGTTGACTGAGGCCCATGGAGACTATGCAGGAGGTAAAAACAGCCCCTCGGAGCCCCGGATTGGGAAAAGGAGGCGATTTTGATGCGGGCAAACAAGGCAGAAATGAGGAATCCTTAAGCCCTTGGTCACATTGGGAGCCAGAGAACTGCAAGCGAAGGAAGAAAAAAAGCACTAAAGTGCAAAGGCAGGACCCACGCTTTGGAAATCCGGTGGTTTTGATTGGGGTGCCCTTGAACGGTAAGAGGTTTTGGATAGGAGTGGAGCGATCCCACTCAGCGATCGACGCGTGGCAACAGAGGTAAGAGAAAAACTGTCATGATCGTGCTATCGATCGAGTAAGTCAACTGCGCTCAACATGCGTATGACGTTGGATTTGGAGGAGCCCAAATCGGATGGTTGAGATTGCACCCGATAGAAAGAAGTGGAATCGAGAGGAAATTAAATTGTGATTTAAAGGGATTTGGAATCCATTTGACTGCCATGATGGAGAAAGAGCGTATCCACAACATAACCGAAGAAATGAACCAACAAAGCATGCTATCACCAGTTAGATGGAGACATGTGGCACTTCTCGAGTGTTCATGCTGACACCGAACAGGGAACTGCAAGCGCAACTGTAGAAGGAGAATTGACAAGTGGGAGAGGAACCGAACAAGCATAGGGATCAAATGGTTAAAGCCATGAACAGAAACAGTCGAAGAAGAGGGATTTGGAGAAGAGTCCAAGTGACCAAGAGAGACAGTGAACAGTGAACCCTGAGAGGAGGACTGAACACAGAGAACAGTAAAGAAGAGCAAAGGAGACAGAGGGTCGAGATGACCATAGGCAGCATCGAGCACCAAAGAGCTTGAAGATTCAAGCCTTCCCGTAGAGGAATCTGTTTGGACTGAGCATTACATTTGGCTCTTTCCACTGTAGACCAAGGGTCACAAAGCTGGTAGCAAGAAAAAGAGTTTGTGAACTTTGAATGGCTTGGAGAATCCAAGAACCACCCTACCTAACAAATTTTTCTTCAGCAGAACTCACATTGAGTCCTTGTATTGTAATTTCTCTGTTGTAAGACACAATAAAACAAGGCCACCACTAAAGCTGGACCAGAGACGTAGCCCTAGAGAATAAGGTGAAATCCTTATTAAAAACTGTTTGTGTCTTGTGTTGCTTACTGTATTTCTCAGCTGTCTTTCCCTTTAAATGTCTGTGTATTGGAAATTTGATCGATCCATTTCTTAAATAACACAAAACACACACTAGCGCATGAGTCTGTAATACCTTTTGTTTAACAAATCTTCAACTGATGGCACTCATAGGGTGATTATCAGATCAGAAGGAGACACCATTTTCGATGTTGAAAACATTGAAATATCTATATCAGAACAGTGGCAATCAGAGGAAGCTAGCACTGAAAGACAAGTTTTGAAAGATCAAGTGTGAAAAGGGTGACATGATCTCTACATATCTAAACAAGATCACCACCTGTGGGGATGAGCTTGGAATTGTAGGGATCATGACAGTTGATGATGACATGGTGAGTCTTGCACTTTTTGGCCTTCCTAAGAGATGGAATAGCTACTAAGGCTTGGTAAATGAAAGAGAGAAACTACCATATTTGGAATGAATTTAGTCGGATTTGATGCAGGAGGAGATACGAAGAAGCACTAGAGATGGACCTTCTTCATCCAAGGAAGATGAAGAAAATTGCACCTTAGCAAGTAATGCAAAGAAAGAGAAGGAAAAGGATTCTCATCCCAAATCCAGTTCTGTCCATGGTGGGTAGAAGGTTGACAAATGATAAGTGCGATGCTTTCATTGTCATGGAGTGGGCCATTTTGGTACAAATTGTCCACTGAGGAAATCCAATAAGGGATCCTTGGAAGGATCAGAAGGTGAGGCACTAGCCTAACGGTTCGAGTTGGATTTCACACTTTTCGCATGCATGGTTTCATCCATGGTGGGATGTGGTTGGGTTCTTGATAATGGAGCTTCTTTCCACATGACTGGCGATAACAGTTTGTTCAGTACCTTGGAGGAGAAAGATATCTAGATACTCATAGCGATGGGTAATGATGAAAAGTATAGTGTCTCAGGTATAGGCATGGTTGTTTTTTAGAGGAAGCATGGAGCTTGCATTACCTTGACCAATGTCAAGTATGTACCAGGACTGAAGACAAAATTGGTGTTGATCGCCATGCTGGAAGACAAGGGCTATGATGTAGTCTTCAGTAAGGGAAAGTTTTTCCTTCGACACATCACCATGAGACAAGTGAAGCAGATTAGTTGATAAGTCAAGAACCTGTATTCTCTTGAGGTTCAAGATGCATGCTAAGCCTTGAGGAGCAAGGAAACTGATGGAGACTTGGTGGTTGAGAGGGAGAGTACATTACCTCTCAACATGCAGTGCCAAAAGAAGTCTCAAACAATTGTAGAGAAGCCACAATTGGTTAAGCAGCTTTAGGAGGTTATGGAGTAGCCACAACTAGAGAAGGCGAGAGGAGATCGAGTAGAGGCATCCACTCATGCAGATACCTCCAATAGGGGGAAATTTTGAGTGAAGTGGACAGAGGGATCACATGGAACCATACCTCTAAGTGTGAGGTGGGGAAATGTGAAGTGGTAGTCCCAAGAAGGCTGAAATAGGGGCAGGATCCTCGAGGTACCCAGAATCTTGGATTAGACCTTGCTACGAGAGCCCTAACGAGCAGTAGCAAGACTGGTTGAGTGGGGACAGACAAATGTGAATGGAGTGGCAGAGAGAGCTACAGTGCAGAAGTCCCAAGACTGTACAGAGCTAGGCAACTGCAACAATGCAAGAGGCACATGAGTGTTTCACCAGTGCAAGATGGCATAGAGAGGTCTGCAATAGTGAGAGATGCATGGAGTGTTGCAGTAGTTCAGAGGTAAGAGAGGGAGAACTTGTTAGTGGTAGATGGAGTTTTAGCATCAGAGTATGTTTCTAGCCCAACAAAGAGGTCAGTTGGGAGTTTTTTTTTGTTTCTAGAGTTGTTGGGGCAACCACACTTGGGAGAAGTGTTGCATGCATAACATTCCAAAGGTTCAGGATCGAGTTTGAGATGAATGCCTTTCTTCTTGAGAGGGAGTGTTGACAATGGCAACAAGAAATTATAAAAATAGAAGTGATAAAAATAGCACTGCTATAAATAGCATTTCAGGTACTACTGTTGGATATAGAAACAAGGAATGATAAAATAGAAATGCTAAAAATAGTATTGCTATAAATAGCATTTCAGGATAGATTCCAATTTTAGTTAGTCTCTGAAGTAAAATTGAGAATTAAAATTCAAATGTGTTCTTAGCAGTTGTTTGTAAAATAATTAATTAATTCACCATGAGTTAATTAATTGTAAAAGATCAAACATGAAGTCTATGTGGGGACATGCAACAGTTTCTCCATTAATTGAGGAATTTATCCATCAGTTAAAGAGATAAGGATGAGTTGTAATATTGAGTTGAAATTAGCTGGGTCAATTAAATGAGTCAAGTCCAGTTAGATTAATTCAAACAGTTTGTTGAATTAATTATGAGTTTAGTTAGTTAATGCATGCATGCATGTAACTACTACACTTCAGATAACTGGATATTATCTCATAAATAACTCGTGCATGTCAGTTCAAATAGAGACCTAGTTGAGATTAGAGGAGGGATAGTGTACTATCAGTTGGATGAATTTTTTCCTATAAAGGAAACTCATCCATGTAGAAGGATTTATCTCCTTCAGGTTTGTGTAGTTACTTCTGAGCCAAGTGAGTTGTGTGAGGTAGGAATTCACACAAGTCTAAGAACTGGACCCTAGGAAAAACTGCATAAGGAAATAAGAGGCTTGGAGGGTAGAGGTGAATGTTGTGAGAGCCTTTGACTATATATGAGCAGTATTGTTTGATTGCAAAGAGAGCAGGATAGCTTGAGAGCTGATTCATTTTGTAACATGAACAAGATCTCCACTTGTATGATAATACAAAGATTGGGGTTTTAGGCTAAGGCTTTCCCCAGCTCATTTCTTCTGTGTTATGTGTGATTGATTTCTCATTCTCAGTTATATGTGTTCTCTTGATATTCCTCAATTCGATTAAGCTTCCGCAAAGTGTTGTAGAAGTAGATCTTGTATTTTGTTTTAGTATATTGCATAATCTGTTGATCTACAGTGGAAATTTATATAGAAAGTATTACGCAATTTTGGAGGTCAAGGTCAGAGATTGAGAATGGAGATTGTGAAGTGTAGTAGTCCTGGGAGGCATGAAATGCACATTGCTTAGTGTCAAGGGTGAAGGTCACATATAGATGACTGAAACTACATAGTGTGCAGTTCAAGGAGGTCAGGTGAAGCTAGGTTGCTTTGTAAGGAAGCCTTTTCAGAAATGCCTAAGTGTGGGATCAACAAGTTTGATGTGTACAGTGATAAGAATTTGACTATGATCACACACTTATAATACTTGATGAAACAACAACATAGATCACCCATGATGCATGAATAATGCATTTCCCTCTGTGTGACAACTTTATGACAAGTGTGACACCTAAGATACACTTTATGATGTGTGTGACGATACTTGTGCGATAGTGCTTAAAATGTTGGGAATGAGTGCGACTAATGTTAATGTTACATTTTTATACCAAATCATTCACACAGAGATAACCCCTTGAAAATACCAGAAAATACATTCATACATCATGTGATAGTTGTTAGCCTCCTGCTGCAGCAGGTTATTCATATTTCATGATTGGCATTTTACAGGACAAATATGTCGTACTTTGCTTGCTGCAATGCTCCATATTTGCTTAACAGTCTCCAAGTGAAGAAGGCTACTTCAAGTTACTTCTATTGCCTTCCAAATTTTGTAAAGTTATCCCGGTATCGCCAATTTTTCGGTTAAAGGGAGCTCCAAACAGCTTAATCTTGGTCTCCCTAGGTTTAAATTTCATGTTTTAGAATATAGAGAATGCAAATTTGTCCAAACAGTTTAATGTTGGCAGATTCGTAGATAGGTAGAGAAGCAGAGGAGCCCAACAGTTTAATCTGGGCCCTGGAAAAAATAAGGGTAGTATGTAGATAGGAAAGCATCAAAAGAAAAATGAATGATGGGTTTGCAAGTCTAAGTGCACCCCAAACAAAAGAAGGAAAAATGTTAGGTAAGTAGGCTAGGTAGGTAGTTCTGAGGTTGCTAAATCCTAATTGCTGACCAGTTCCAGATTTTCAGGTGCCATATCATTCAGGACACAATCAGCAAGAATTTGTATGCAAGAAAGCTTGAAAGAGGTATAACTAACTCCCCTTCTCTATTTTCCCGAATCATTAACTAACTTCCCCAAAAGAGGTCAAGATCTGCTTGACACCTCTTAAGTTCCATCATTTTCATAATGCTAGTTTGGGTAAAGATCTGCTTTACTCAAAGTTGTTCTGTACTTTCTCTAAAGCATGGTTCTACCCCCTTATAATAGCCTAAGGTCTCCTGAACTTAGCGCTTTCTTACCACCTCCATATTAACCACTAACATTATTATTTAGCTCCCTATATTTTCCCATCCCCCTGTTAATATTAAGTAAAATCCCCCTACGTAATATCCCTCCCCCTGGTTGAAAAATAACCATAGGAACCCCCGGGAATTGCTCAGTTTATTTGAAACTTAGCAAGAACCCTTGACCTCCAAACCATCTCCCAGATACAATGGACTCCTTCCAAAGTATGAAATCCCTCTGAGATAATCGGACCCCTTTCGAAACCTCAAATGCCCTTCCTACCAACTTACTTGCTCTTTCCTCCCAAAACTTACACTCCATAGAACCTTAAAGCCAGATCGCATCGCAACATCGCACTTTTCTCTCCATGAAGGTTATCACCCATCCGTCACCACCCGACGCGATATTGCGATATCGGCGGTCGGTGGTCGCAAGCGCCGAATGTCCAACTCAAGCACCCTTCGTTCCCCGCCGATGCGATATTGCGATCGCATCGGAGCTTCTTCATCGCATTACCTCCAGTATTAGCACCTTACCACGTCACTCTGTACTAGGGACCCACCACATCTGACGTCATCCGCCGTACAGTCGACGTCATGCTGACGTCAGCAGCCAGAAAGCCGAAACTTCGCGTAGGAAGAAAAATCGCACTTCGGGGCTCCAGAACAAGAAACAGAGGTAGTTTTCGATGCGCGATTACCACGAAGCGCTAATCACGCATCGCTACGGGAAATAGGCCATTTCGAGGAATCTTCTGATTTCTTAGCCCATTGTGCGCCGAAAAGCCCGAAAATCACCCAATCGTGCCAAAGTGATCCGGTTTAAAGACGATAGTAGATCAATGACAGAGTTTAAAGTGTATCAGATCAAGTCATCAGGCTTCAAGCGTGTCAAAGAGTATCAGTCGATGGCGGAAGCCATCAATGTAGCGGCAAAGAGTATCAGTGAAAATCTTGAGCAGCGGCCTGAAGCAGGAG
>APFE031527405.1:0-60617 GCA_000404065.3 Pinus taeda
TTCCTCTCTCTCCCTCTCTCTCTCTCTCTCTCTCTCTCTCTCTTTTCCCTCCAATCCGCTCTCTTCCCTCATCACTCTTATCCTCTCTCTCAATTCTTGTCTCTCGTTCTTCCTCTCTCCCCCTTTCTTTCCTCCCCCCTCTCTCTTCCCACATCTCTCTCTCTCTTTTCACTCCAATCCTCTCTCTTTTGCCATCACTCAATCGCTTTCTCTCTCTCCGACTATGTTACTATACCCCCCCCCTTCTCCTTCTCTCTCCTTCCCTCCCCCCTTCTCTCTATCTATCCTTCTTTGTCTCTTTATCTCACCTCTAAACATATAGTCTTTCTCTCCATCTCTCCCTTGTCACTCCCTCTCTCTCCTCACTTCTCACTCTCTATGTCTTTCTTCTTCCCTCCCTCTCTCCCCCTCCAAATCCAACTCTCTATCTCTCCCTCTCTCCTCCTCTCCCGCAAGTCCTCTCTCTCATCCTTACTCTCTCTCCCTTTCTCTTCTACCTCTCTCTTCCCCCATCTCTCTCTCTCTCTTCCCTCCAATCCTCTCACTATCTCCTCCCTCTCTGCTTCTCTCTCTTCCCCTTCCATCTTTGTGTCTCCCTCTTCTTCTCTTACCCTTCTCTACCTCACTCACTCATCTCTCCCTCTCTCTCTTCATTCCTCATCTCCATCGCTTCCTTTTCACTCCTCCTATATCTCCACCTCCATCACTCCGTGTCTTTGTTCTTCCCTCCCATATATTTCTAGAGTTAACATATATCATGATATATTAATATATACATTATAATATACCAAATTTAATATTGTATTAATCCAAAGTTATTAAATTTAACAAATATTAATATTATAACACATTAATATGAATATTAGATTTAATAATAATAATAATAATAATAATAATAATTTAATATTAATATTATGATTAATAATGCTTTTTTGCATGGTACTAATAATAATTTGGCTCATAGGCTTCACCTAAATAAAACCTATATTATGAGTGTTAGTAAGTATAGAGGTTTATGGAATAAATATAAAAAGTGGTTTTATTTATTTACCATACCTCTCATTTATTTATATTTTTATTTATTTATCATATCTCTTTTATTTTCCATGGTATTTGGCCCATAGACTTGGTATATAATTAGATGTTGATTTCTAATCTTATTTGATATATTTTTATTTATTTATCATACCTCTTTAAACTTCTTTTATATTTATTTATTTACAATACCTCTTTTATAAATATGGTATTTGGCCCATGGTATTAAAGATTATTTGTCCCATGCTATTCGGCCCATAGGCTTCACCTAAATAAAAGCTCTTTTCTGAGTTTATGGAGTAAATATAAATGAAAGTTTTATTTATTTACTAGACTTCTTGAGTAGATATAAAAAAAGGTTTATTTATTTACCATACCTCTCATTTATTTATATTTTTGTTTATTTACCATAAAAAAAATTAGCATTTGTGGACCTCTTTATATTTTAAATTTATATCATGTTTATACATCATAATAATTAGATTGATTTTTAAATAAAGTATTAAACATGTTAAATGTTAAATATTATGTTTACATGTAGATTTAGATTTATATGTTTACGTTTTTCCCTGAAATCTACCACATACCCATACTAGGTGTAGAACACTTCTCCACAAATATTAATTTTATTTTTTTTACTGTATTTTTTTAATTCTTAAATAAGTTAACCTAACCAGAATGTTTTAATCAATAATTATATTATTAATTTTTTTATATTTTATATTTTTTTAGTTATATTTTATTTTTATTTGTATTGTTACATAATTTCAATATATGAAAATATCTACTTACAATATTTAGAACACAACAATATAGAAAAAAAACAATCAAACATAACTCTATTTAAATCATTTCCTGTAATAATTTTATGAATTATTTCTTTGAATGATTTGTAAACAACCTCGTAAAAGCTTCTTACGTGTCATTTCCACTCGTAAATTTAACGATAATTTATTTGAAATATGAACTACCCTTCGCGAGAGTTGAAAACCACTGCCGTTAGGCAGTAAAAGCATGTTACTCGATCGCCCTACATCCACCGAATCGAAGGTGGTGCCACTCCGCTGAATTGAGGGCGGTAGGCACTCCTCGCATGCACGAAAGTTGGAGCCCTACATCGGCCCAATCGTGGGCGTCCAAGGTTCCATATCTGAGAGACTCAACCCTCATACCTTCGCAGGGCCGCAGTAACCCTAACTTGTACTGCAAGAAATATGTTCCATGCTTTCCATTGCACTAGTTACCCAAGTCCGAGATAACGCGGCAGGAGCAAGGTGGCGAGTCGGGGTCAGGTACATATCTAGGTTTTAGTACGCAAGCGTTTTGTTTGAATATATATATTCTGTTAGTGAGGAAAAGAATTCCCGCGCTGCAGGCTCGGTCAAAAGGATGGGAGGCATGATATATTTTGTTTTGGATTTTGGTTCAAAATATTTTTGGTATTTTTATGTAGTTTTAACTTGAATATGATATATACAAATTATATTAAAAATTATTTATTTATTTATTTATTTATAGGGTTAGTTTAGTTATGTCTTCATAATGTTTTTGAACCTGTGTATACTTTTCCTTTTATTATAGATCACAAACCAAAATTGAATTATATAGCTCTAACTATTAACATAATTCCATTTATATAGTTCTCATCAAATTTTATGTAAAAAAATATCTATCTTGAATTTTTTATTTCAATTTATTGCCTTCTTATTTTAAGTTTTTTTTTTTTTTTTAAAGTTCTAAAGGAATTCTTGATTATATTTATTTTCACAATATGTTTACTAGTTGAAAAGGAATTTCAAAATAGATTCAATCTCTGCCTACTCCCAATCTCTCCCTTAAGTACTCAAATTTATCTCTTGGGAGAGCTTTGGTGAAGATATCAACTACATGTGTACCAATGAGCCAAGAGCACATTCATGACTACTTGTCTATGTCTTAGCTAAGTGTGTGTTTATGATTATGCTACTCTTCTTGGGCTCATACACTGATTTCAGTCTTAGCTAGGCTTATAATTATAACAATGTTTCTCTACTTAGACCTATGCATGATGACCTCTAGCATCAACAAACATATCTTATGTGCATAAGTGACTCAAATATATTGTTGGACTCAAATATATTGTTGGGTTGCTATTTTATCATTATTATTAACACTTTCAAACATCACTCCAATACATGTCTGTAAAAAAGGACATGCTTTTACAAGCACTTCTCAATCATATACCAACTAGTGACAACACACTGTAACTCATACGTACATCACGATAAATTTTAACTCAACATAAATACCAACAACATATAAGTTATTACTCTGTCAAACCTACAAAGTGTATATGACAGGGTGTCTCAATAATCTCACTCATAAATTGCCTTACATGAATTTTAGTGGCAATAGCAATACTTGGCCTCAACATGAGTTCACCACAATATGCAAATTGCAACATAAAAAATCCTTCATACGCTTATTGTATCTTGTAATCATAATTAAATGATTCCACTAATTCCTTCAATCGACCTATATGCAACAAAATTTTAGTAACATGAAATATACAATGGTGATATTTATAGGCTTACTCAACTCGTTCCAATGCCCATCACTCTATTTTTACCGTACTCTATGTCAACCACATATTACATCACATATCATAATCACATGACACAGACTTTGTTCATCCGTACACACAAACCCTGGCATAGGATAGAGCATATTTAACACCAATTGTTATTTGCCTATTCTCCCCCTATGCCCATCCTATCTCTTTGGCATTAACAATCTTTAGCTAGTCATTTCTGGTTACACTCTGATCTTCCCATCACCGTTTGATCTACTCACAGATATGTTGCCAATTTTTAATGAAATTTCCATAAACTTGTGTTTCTTGCAACATATGTTCAACTATTCCCTCGAAACACAAGTATATGTATGCATACTTGTTTCTGTATTCATGAAATCTTTCCAGAGTTGTAACAAATTTTTTTAGAATGGATGATTTTTCTTTTCTATTAGTCTGTATGGTTAGGATGGGGGGAAAAGTATGATGTTGTTTTGACATCTCTTCATAAAGCATCGCCATAGCTCGTCTCATAGTTTCAACCTCTTCCTTGATGATGGCCTATATTTACCTCATGCTAGAGTGAGTTAAGTAAAGTGTTGTGTTCTGTTCTTCCATCTCCCTTTTATCTTCTTCTACTTTGGTGGTTATTTCCTTAGATACATAGAGCTTTTTTTCTAATTCTATAATTTTCTTTCTCATTCATCCAACATTTACCTCAGTCACAGTCACGAAAGTGGTCTTGACTGAGGAAATCATCTCAGGGTTTACTGTAGTATCTAGGATAATTTCCTTCTCTGTGGTCATGGACAGAAGCTCAGAAGGATTCCTATAATAATACTACCTCCTCTCTTACATTGTCTCGTAATTGACCTTATCAAATGTAAGCTTGGTTAGATCTAAGACTTCATCCTTAGCCTCGTGAGGAATGCCTAGCTCTTTGAGAGGAAGATGCCCTTTGGTGATGGAAGTGGATGGGGGAACATCTAGCGGAGGTAGTTCAATCTACTCATTGAACTGTTGTTGATGTTCAAACTCCTGTTAAGCTTTCTTGTCGATTTCTTCTAGTCATTATCTTAATTTTTCTTCCTCCTCTCTTTTCTTTTATTCCTCTTCCTTCCTCATTTGTTCCTCCTACAATCTCTTCTTTTCTTGTTCTTCTTGTTGTTATTTCCTCTTGAGCTCTTCTACCTGTGTGTGTTTCTCCTCTAACTCTTTCACTTCCTGCTTTTTTCTTCCCTTCTTCCTCTTGAGCCCTCTTATCCTCTTGATTTTTTACCTATTCCTTCTCTAATTGTTTCTTCCTACCTTCTTCCTCTTATCGCTTCTTCTTAAGCTGGTCTTCAAGTTGTGGGTGTCCTGACATCTGCGAGTCTAAGTCCTTCTTCTATTTTCCTCACGAGCTCTTTATTTTTCTTTTCCAAGGTCACATTTATCTCCTCCAATATTTTTCCATCTTCACCATCATCTTATTCACTCATGGGATCTTCTATCTCTTTGCCTTTGTGTTTCTCTAATTTCCCCATTTTGTTATTCCTTTTTCCTCTTGACTGAAGTTGAATTTTCTTATAAGATCACATTTTCTTGGGAATTTACAGCTTAATCATCATCCTCTTCTTGTTGTTCACTGGACTTGAACTCCCATGCTGTATTATACAAATTCATGATCTTGTCTTCATGAGTATGTCGGGTGGTTGGATATGACTAGTTGAAAATGGATTTCTTGTAGTGAGTTGCTACTACTCTTTTGGGGTCATAGTTGTGATGGTTCAGAGTCATGAAATGGAACCCATTTATCTCCTCGTCTTTTTCCTCCACTTCTTTGAAGTTTTCAGCTGTGTAAGCCTCGATAGTAAGAGGGAAGGTGGGTAGGGGTCTCTTCTTCCCTTTTCTTAGCATCATTGAGATTCCTTGGTTCATTTGATGAAATACTTCCTCCATCGGTAATTTATCTATGGAAAATCATGGAAGTGTGTGAGGGGTCTTGTATGAGACAAAGACCCTGATAAATGCACCCTCATGGATGGGGAACCAATTTGGAACTTTAGTTGGAGTCTCCATGGCCCTCTTCAGCATGAAAGGATGGTATTCCCTGAAAATAAATTGGTATAGTTGAGCGATTTACTATTCATAGGTGGAGTTAGCTACACTCTTGTAGCATGGGTGACAAAAGTTCTTGTATTGCGGGTGTATATGATCCACCACATTTGTGGTCCAATTTTATCTCTTGTGATCGAAATGGCATCTCACACAAACTGTATCCAATATATACGAGGCCATATAAAACTCTAAGGGTTGGTTTGCCTTAGGATGTTTGGCTGCAACTATATTAGTCCTTAAAGAAGAAGCTAATATACTGACCTAGTTAAAAAAAGTACATTTGGTTGCAATGATGTACATGACAGGGAGCCATGTCCCATAAAAGGTGTCGATGCCATCCCTGTCGTACAAAAAATTCATCATGGCGGTAATAAGTTGGTAAACCTTTTTAAGACCCTATGTTTTGTACACTTGGTCATTCTTTAATTGGAACATGGATGGGTCTTGCCACCAATCCCTCAGAAGTCCTTGGTTGGGACTACAAAACCCGAAAACCATTGGGTGTTAAATGTCTCCTCCTTTTTTAAAAATTTGTACTAAGAAGCAATGTTTGCCGAAGCGATAGCCGTGAATTTTGCACCTGTGTGATCCCTCACCACCCACTGATCTATATCTATATTCTTTATAATCCAGTTGAAATTTTTGATGCATGAAAAGGTAGGAGGATAGGAGGCCACTTTGTGGAGCCTGGACCTCTTGACATTGATATAGACCATGAAATCCTTCTCATCTTTAGGGATGTCTTGTTTAGAAAATTCTACATAAATATGAAACTAGGATAGATTGGTTCTCGTGTTGAGGTTGCAAGCAATGTTGTTGTAGATAGCAGATGATGTGGCCTGGTATATTTCTTGTACGCATCTTTCAGAGATTTTGTAAGAATACTTCACGAATGGAGGGGCCATTTTACTAGACAAAGAGAATATGGAGATGCACTCAAGATCAACGTTACTTGGTATGTTGAACAAACATTCCCACAATGAGAGAGGAAAAATGAATAATTAAAGCTAGGAGAAAAAATAAATCATAGTTTCAAATTTCTTGGCAAATCCTTGGGAAATAATTCTGTTGAAAATAATATTGAGAGGGGGGGGGGTGAATTAGTATTAGCAAATCAGATACTTTTTCATTTTCACACTCAGATTTATATACGCAACTTCAGTTAAGGGTATACACGTATATACGCAACTGTATTAAATGCAACAAGCGTATATGCAGCAATCTTATGATTCAGTTAGCTTATCTTTAGTAAATGCATCTGAACATTATTAACCACATTAACAGTAAGCAGGTGTAGTAAAACAGTATAGATCACCACACATAAGAAGCACACATGAACACCATGATATAAGGTGGAAACCCAATGTGGGTGAAAACGACCTGTTGCAATTCATCTCTTTCTTCCTTTAATAAGAAACTTATTTTACAATGTACTGGTGCAGTCCTTTACCAGCACGCAGGCTACAACCTACAGAGGGCTACAACCCTCTCTCATTTTCCAGTTACTTCTGGAAGGGAGCTACAATCCCCTTAGCTCTTGTACTAGCGGATATAGTAGTACGTAGGTGCTGACCTACAGAAGGCTGCAACCTTCTTTTCTTCAGGGACCACATTTCATCAATTTTCAGACTGGATCCATAAGTACAAAACAATCACTGCTGCAAAACAATCATCCACTTATACTTGCATCATAAATCTCTAAATCACCTAATACTGAATCACTGAAACCCTTCCATTAAGAACACAGAACACAAACCAGAGCCCAGAACTCTGCAACAACCAGTAGAATCAACTGCAACCTGAAATACCAAATCTCATAATGCATACGCTACTTTACTATACCAGAACCGCGTGTATACGCGCTTTCCCCTCATACAACCCGCGTACAGCTCTAAAGATAATTACTTGTACCTTCGCTGTTATATCAACCCAATCCAAGCAGCACAAACCGATAACCAGCAATACTAGATCTTCGCACTTCGTCAAACATTCATTCCTTGCCCACTATTTTTGCCTAATGATCTTCTCCTTATATAGGTTAGGCTTCTCTCAATACCATGGTCCAAAACCATGTAGAAACAATACCATGAACCCAATACTTGGGGTCGTCACTTTGGACCAAATAACACGGACCAAAACCATGATTTCCAACATGTACGCGCCTTTACTCTTATTAACCCGCGTGTATAAGCATACGCTCCTTCTGCTTTGCAAACCCGTGTATATATGCTCTTTCTTCACGGTCAACTTGCGTATATCTCTCTATTTACCTGCTGCACTATGATCTGTCCTCTGAGTGAGTTGCCATTACCTGTATCATTCCTCTGAGTGAGTTGCCATCAAGGACAACACCTGAATCATAATGCCAACACCAAAGCCACATATGCGTATGCATGCACTTTTATGCAAAGAAAAGCACGTACATGTGGGAAAACTTGTTTTAGTCCATGGTATCTAGGCCTTGGTATTTGGACCTATGGTTTTGGACCATGGTATCTCGTCTGAAGTGTTGAACCCAAGTATTGGTTCTAAGTGGTTTTGGACCATGGTATTGAGTAAGTCCTAAGACTATAAAAGGGGAAGGAGATCATTAGGCAAGGACACTCAAGGATTGAATATATTATGAAGGGCAAGATCTAGAATACTAGTCATTGGGTTATGATGCATAGCTAGATCTGAACCAAGGAGGAACCTGAGTGCTAGACGAAGGATAAGTTCTATTGATGGGTCAAGATCTTAAGGCTTGAATAGAAGTATCTTTGTGTGATTTTGATCTGTTATATTTGGTGCATGACTTGATCTATAAATATGATAATCTGGGTATACCTGATGTCTAAATAATTGAAAAGGGTAAATTATCTTTTACAGATTTGTACGTAGGTTCGACATAGCAAAGGTGCGTATACACGTTGGTTCGGTAATTCAAAACAGCATATACGCAGGTTTTCCTTAATGCAGAAGTGTATGCATGCAGGTTCTTCATCTTGAAGTAGTGTACGTCTCATAAAATACGTTTTAGCTACCTCTGTTTATTGTTGCAGTATTCTGGGTTCAGGATTGGTCTCTGGTCACTGTTACTGTATTCTGATTACAACATTCAGAGAAGTGATTGATTGATTCAGTTTTGGTTGGTGCAAAGGGGATTGGTTGATGCAGATATATTTGATATTTGATTGATGTTATTGATGGATCCAGTCTGAAAATTTATGAAACGTGGTCCCTGGAAGAAAAGAGAAGGTTGTAGCCTTCTGTAGGTCAGCACCTACGTACTAGTACATCAGCTAGTACAAGAGCTAAGGGGGTTGCAGCTCCCTTTTAGGAGAAGCTGGGGAATGAGAGAAGGTTGTAGCCTTCTACAGGTAGAAGCTTGCGTACTGGTATAAGAATGCACTAGTACAGAAATATTGTAAAAAGAAGTTTCTTATTAAAGGAAGATAGAGACGAATTGTAGCAGGTGGTTTTCACCCACATTGGGTTTCCACCTTATATCTTGTGTTCATGTGTGTGATAATCGGTTTTGTTTTATTGCACCTGTTTACTGTTCTTATGGTTAATGAGGTTCTGATGCACTGATTAAAGATCAACATTTAATGGATTAATTGGATCATAAGTTTACTGGATATACGCTAGTTGCTTTAGACACAGTTGCGTGTATACGCGAGTTCCCATAACTGAAGTAGCGTATATATATCTGAGTATGAAAATGAAAAAGTGTTTGATTTGATAATACTAAGTCACCCCCACCACCGCCCCCCCCCCCTTCAAGTATTATTTCCAACAACTAAAATCAACTTTTCTCATAATTCTTTACATCTTTTGTTATATTTTGCCTAATGAGAAGGGTAAAGATGAGATGTCATGTATGGTCTAATGTGCATTGATTGCAGGTTTTGGAGCAAATTTTGGCTAATTAAAGTGTAGGAACTCGAAGGAGACAAGCAAGAGGGATTTTAGGAGATGGGATCTCCCTCCTTAACACCTCACTCTTGAAGATTCCTCCATCAAATCCCATCAGCTCGCAGTTGCAAGCAGCCGAGCCATTAAGATCATTGGCAGCCAAGCTAGTGATAGTTGAAGACCAATTTATCTTGAGATTGGGAGCCAAGCCTCCCTAAATTTAAGGAAGTTGTTGGTAACTTGAGTTACATAAATAAGAAGGCCTAAAGCCACATGAGGATTCAGATTTTTGTTTATTGTAGCCAAGAAGCATTTTCGAGGTGAAACATTGTGACTAATCACTCTTGTGTATTTTTTATATTTTCATGAAAATGAGAAGCATTCCCTCAATCCAGCACTGAGTTGACTCAGAGGGCTGAATTTTTGGGTTAAGGCCCAACCCTAGTAGCAGAGGTTCGTCTTCTTGTATATGTATGCTTAGATTACATTCATAGTTAGTTGTTGAATTGCTTTTGGTGTTGTTAATTTGTAAGTATTGGTATGATTAATTAGTTTTCTTTCATTTGTGGATAGTTAGAACAGTGGTATCATAGTGACAAAAATCATTTCAGAAAAGTTGGTGATAGTGGTTTTCACCTCATCTCTCTCTTTTGGAATCATGACTTGAGGGACACTATCATACAATCCAAAAACAGAGTTCTTGCTTTGTTGCATAGACTAGGTTTTCTTGATGAGTAGGCCTTTGTCTTAAGTATCTTAGGATGAGTTGAAATTGTCACTTTTAATCTCTTAAGTATGTATTGGTTTCAAAGCACTTCCACTCATGCACTTAGCAATTAGATGGTAATAGCTCTGTTTTCTTCCATTTAATAAATATTTCCCATGTATAGTTGCAATTGTGTACAGATGTAGACAATAATATGTGTTTGTGCAGGAGCTTATCCATTGTGGGGATACCTCATCTCGTTTGCCTCATCCAAACCTTATCCGCCCATGTCGCCAAAATCCACTAAGATCTCAATCTGAATTCTTGTTTTATAAGCAAAAATTGTCATTTCCATTGAGCAAATCCAACCATATTGAAATACTTGCTTGAGCTCTCGGTAGTGTTCACCCCTTTCATGCATTATTCTCCCATTATCTACCTTTCCGAAGCTCCATTCCACCTTCTAAACCACTTCCTAAGCTTTCAGCCTGTTCCTGTAGTAAAACAGGGGATCTTGTAGGAGAACTAGGACATCCTGTAGTTTTCCTATAACAGCCTGTTTTGAGCCCTAATTGAGCAAAATCATCACTAAATCTAGGATTAGGCTTCTACTTGAACTCCATGCTATCAAGACCATTCTAACCAACTTCCTTCATACATGTCTCCCCTGCCAAAGAACAAGGAAAGATTAGCATTTGCATTCATAAAATGAAAAGATAAATAAAAAGAGTTCTTTTTATTTCCTAATTAGCACATGTATGCAGCAATTAATAATCCCTAGATCAAATGCCATGCTCGATTAGTTTAAATCATCGCATGTGATAAATAGGGTTAAACTAGGTTTCTTTTGCAAGCAAAATGTGTCAATGAGTAGATAGAGGACTTCATGTTAATTTACAAGCATCTTCCAATTTAGTCTTTCATTCCTTAAAATAGGCAGCATTTATTTTCTTTTACTTATGATAATCTTCCCTGTTCCAGTTGGTAGTCAGACTTATTCTAGTTAATAGAATGTTGGTTTGAGAAACCCTAGTGGTCTACCACCCTAGTCGAACAATGGAAAGAGTGGACCATTGCATCTATTTGTGTATACATCACAATCACCTCCAAGTTTGTACGAACCCTGGGTTGATGAAGTAAAGTTGGTAGCCCCAAGAGTTGCAACATTATTGTTGAAATACTAACGCTCATCATGTTTTGGCTCCATTGTGGGGGAGGTGTCTGAGTATATGTTTTTTGCATTCTTTCTTTCCTGCTTTCTTTCCATTCTGCAAATACGTCCATTCAGCAAGTAAATGCAATCTGGTTTTGCTTTCTTCCTTAGATCGATTAATTTATTTTAATTTATGCACAAACAAGAAATTTCATTAGGCATCTTTTATTTCAAGAATAGAAAATTCCATTTCATTATCATTCTTATTAAAAAAAAAAACAAAAACAAAAAAACTTCTCCAACACCAACCCCCCCATTTGATCACGTGGTGCAGTAAGAGCCACATCACCACCCACTTTTGCAGGTAGGAGAAGAAGATATGGAAAAGAATGTAGAAGAAATGGATGGAGACGACGACAATGAGGAAGATCCTCTTGGATTTCCCATTCAAGACACTGATGGTAGTGTGCACATGAAGAACATCCCTCCATATTTTCTTCCAAAATTTCATGGTCTAAGATCAAAGGATCCAGAAACCTTTCTATTTGAATTTGAAATCCTCTCTAGATCTTATGGTTACTTACTAAACACTCAAAAATTGAGATTGTTTCCAACGCCATTGAAGGATAGAGCTCTTAAATGGTTCATGAGTTTAGGGACTAATTCGATAATATCATGGAGTAAGATGCAAAAGATATTTCTAGAAAAATATAAAGATCATGATCTTAAAGAAGAAATATTTAGAATGAATCGAAAAGAAGATGAGAGTCTAGAGGATCTAATAGAGAGGTTCATGTATAATGATAAGAGGGAAAAACTACATCATTTAGGATCTGACACACTAAAAACCCTCTTACTTATAACAATTAGGGATGAATAGTATAGTGACCAATCTAGGGTGCTAGATTAGACTAGATTTATTATCAACCAAGGTAAGTAAACTTCGAGGCACGTGTCTAAAGTCTATAGACATAAAGGATTCCTAACTAAGTGTTTATTGTAATAGGCTACAGTACTCCTTTACAGGAGGTTAAGATATGTTTCCTCTCACCTTAACACTCAGTTCACCTAATTTATCTAACTGTCCTAAAGGTACAGCGTATTACTAGACTGAGATTTTAATCCTCTTACAAGGATGCTATGCACAAAAGCTTTGTCTAGTTAACACTTAAGCATTCATGAAAAATCAAAAGCATACTGAATTTTAAATGCATGAAAATAGAGTCTATGGAGATGCTTTAAAATTTAACGATGGATCAGATCTTTTACAAGATATGGTTCGATGATCTAACGATAAAATCTTCAAGCTATCACCATAAATACCGTTTGCAAGAATTTTTAATCAAATCGATAAAATCATAAACATGGAAATGACACTTAACACTATGCACACTACTCAAATTCAAAAATGCTAAGGAAATGAAATTAACAGTATACCAATCCACGCAGGGCCCGTCCACGCTTCAATGGCACACTGAAGTAAACTCAAGCAACGAGAGTATTAACGCATAAACACTGTTGGAGTAAAACCATGACTATAATTAAGTGCTGAAGATTGCAATCACATACAAGAGTTCTGTTCTCAAACAATACACAGAGATAATAATCGTAACTGTTCTAGAAAACAAAATAATACGCAGTCTTTATCTGCTTGCCCCTATCTGAATCGAATGTACATTCATTAAGCAGATGTTTCTGCTTTTACAATGGAGTGATTTTTGGTCATTTCTAATCTAAACCGATTTCCAAAAAAAACAAAACAAAACCAGTTTGGGAAACCATGGCTTTTTGCTGCCTTTGTAACCAAAAGGCTAGGGTTTGACCAGCGTTGACCGCATAACCAGGAGCTTTTGATTTGCTGTAGAATCGATTTTTCACCATGCATGTACATTCCATGTCTCGTTCCTATCCATTGCTTTGGCTTTCTTGTCATGCCACGTGTCAGATGATAAACCATTTACAGGATGTTATGACTTCCTGTAATCTTTTTGTTGAAAATTCCTAATTTCTAACATAAAAATTCATAAATTAACTTTAATGTAAACTAAAAACTATAATGCTATTAATTAATCAATTTCGATGGATATAAGGGGTCTATGGAGGAAAAAGATAGACAAATGATGGTGTTTCTAGAAGAAAAAGATGGTAATGGAATGGTACCAACATCTCCCCCAAGCTCAATGACTTAGCATGTCCTCATGCTAATCTTGATTTGTTGCCTCTATACTATGTTCCTGCCTGTACCTCTGCTGATTTTAACAATGCATCTATGTTCTTCTTAGCTTGGGCATCTTTCTGAATGTGGATCTCATGCTTCAAATTCTTGTATTTCTCCTCGAGGGCTTTCTTTTGAGTATACCATTTGGTTGCCCACTTGCAAATGTCAATTTGTTTAGCCTTGAGCTCTTTGATTTGCTCCTTAAGCTTCTCATTCTTCTGCTGGGTTTTCTTACTCTGAGTTTTCAACATCTCATTCTCCCTCTTGATGACTTACTCCAGCATGTTGGCCTCCATCAGTTCTTCTTTTAACTTTTCAATTTGTTTTTCCAGCCTCCTTTGTTTCTTGATTGCAAGTGATGACTCTTTTCCTTGCCTGTTGTTGCTCTCAACTTCCATTTCGGCTTCTGGTCCAGGCTGTGAATGAGCACTGCTCTTGATGTCCATCGGTGCATGTGCATTTGATTCTGGTTGATCTTCTTGTGGCTGGGTCTTTTGTGCTCTCCTGGATCTTCTTGTATATGTAGTGAAAATTTTATCTTGTTCCATTTTCTGGGCAGCCTCTTGCCTCATCTTTCTCGTCCTCACACTACTGCTAGGTGGAGGGACATTGCTTGATTTGCGCACAGGGATCTCTTCATCAATGTCAAGCATAAATCCTGAGTGCTCTTGTTGTTCTTGTTCATCCTCTCCATCTTTGATTTGATTGGCAACCAGAAATTCCTTCCATGTCTTTCCCATTTTCTGCACTTCAAATTCAATGAGAATTTTAATTAACCCGAAATGATACAAGCTTTTGTCCTCATTACCCTTTTGCTTTTGGATAGTTTTTTACATCTTGTTCAAGCTCTGCAAGAGGAAATATGGTAAACTAATGGTGCACTACCCTTTTAAATGTAACAGGAGTTTGATGTGGTATAAATAGACTATGTTGTAATGACCCTCACCACGTAACAAATTTCTGAATGATATACACCATTTCGTCCCATGGATGCATCAGCCAGCTCCTAGGGACACCCTTCTTCCAGTTAACAGATGAAACCCTCGACCTAGACATGAATTGGGTCCATGATTTTTCCTTGAATTGTTTTGTTTTGAAGTATTTTTCTCCTTCTGGGCTGATCCCCAAGGATTGTGCTATGGTGTCTTCTGAAATCCTAAATGAGAATTTTCCTATCAATGCTTTCTCTCCATTAAATGTAAAGGCAAACTGTTTAGTTACTTCCTCATTTCTCCCATTAAACTTCTCCAAGAAGGGTACCCATTGTTTTTCTCTTAAAATTGCAATACAGTCATCATGGTACTGAGAACTATCAAATGTGTTTGGCTCTACTCTATTAGTCATTTTGACAGAGAAACTCCTGCTCTAACCCTCTTTGTTTATGCTTCATAATTTAACAAGGGTCTTTTGGTTTGTTACCTTTGTTTTTCGCTCCACACAACCGACCTGGTAGCGCCCTCTGTTCTTCAAGATCAGCTTCTTCAATGGCGTAGGCAGCGACCGAATGACTGTCTTTGAATTATGGCGGAGGTGGAAACTTGTGAGCCCAATTACTGTGCTTTCCTTTCGTAGCACTTGTTGTTCTCGGCCTTTGTTTTTGAAATCACAGCACTTGAATTACTAGTATGGAACGCCCTTTTTACAACTGAGAATGAAATGGAATTTTAACAACCAACTTGACCCAATTCACTATAATAATAACAGAGCGTATTCATATTTCAATGGCAGAGGAGTAGCTGTACTGGGTTGTATGAGTACCATCATGAGAACACCGTAAGCATGTATGGAGTACTGGAGTATAATAACGGATACTTGTTTGCATGAGTCGACTTGGTCGAACGATCATGTTATAACTTGGCCAATTCAAAAACAATGAATGAAGTCATGTAACATTTGGCTTTCCAATAGTTCACCACCTGTCCCTTGCTCATTGGTACTTGGCTGAATAGGGAGATGTTGGACCGATAGTAAGGTTTGATGGCCGATAAGGAGTTAATAACAAGGCTGGGAGGGTGGTATAATAGAGGATTTAAAAACCGTAGGAGGAGTATGGGGATAGGCTAGAGTGTTGGGAAATGATAGGAATTAGGAATATGATAAGGGTGATGGATATATGGGTGTTTTTGAAATTCATCATAAGCAGTCATAGTCATCACATTTAACACTAAATTAATCCAAGAATTTAAATGTTAAAAATAAAAATTATAACAATACATTACACTTTTATTGGTTGATCAAGAGTTGAGTTGGAATGCATAGGTAGGATTGATTTACAATGAGGAGATAAACTCTTTGAGAATTTACAATGAGGAGATGAGATAAGAAAAACAAAAATGTTGATGCTTCTCCCCACTAAAGCTTTGACTTGTCCTCAAGTCATTATTGAATCGATGAATCAACAGGAAACAAAAAGAACAAGGAATTCTTACCAGCCAAAGAATTGGTTTTCAAGTAAGAATTCTGGGTTAGAGTGTGCCAGAGTCTGGTTTTCACATCTAACATTATTATTATATTATTATTATTATATTATTATATATATCAAGTAAGAATTCTGGGTTAGAGTGTGCCAGAGTCTGGTTTTCACATTTAAACCATTATATTATATATATATTAATATATATATATATATATAAATTTCTAAATTGAAATAAAATGAACTAAGGTAGAGATACTACAGCTGAAGGCTGCAATATCTCAACCTCCCTTTGCTGAGATACAGTTTGAAGAAAATCCTCTTTGGTGATGGGCTTATGATAGAGTTTCAACCTATGGCCGTCGACAAGAAAGGGGTGACCTTCTCCATCAATGGTAATAAGCTTGACTGACCCATTCTCATAAACTTGAACTATTTCATATGGGCCCATCCAATGTGTGGTAAATTTGGCTTTATGATCTTTGAATTTAGAGTCAAAGAGTAAAGCCCAATCTCCTTCTTTGAACTGTTTCTTTTTTATATGTGCATCATGCCACTGCTTCCTTTGTTTCTGCATGAGGAGTGTTGTCTCCTTTGCTTGCTGCCTCATTTAAACCAACTGGTTCAACTGCTGAATTCTTTCTTGTTGTGCTTCATTAAGATCAATTCCTAAATCTACAGCCATCTTAAAAGTATGTATTTGAAACTCAATAGGAAGCATTACCTCTTTGCCATACACCAACTTATATGGTGTAAATCCTGTAGTATTCTTCCATGTGATTCTATAAGCCCAGAGTGCATCTTTGAGCTTCTCTTCCCAATTCTTTCTATTCATTGCTACGGTCTTAGTGATAATTCCTTCCAATGTTTTATTTGTGGATTCCACCTAGCCATTGGCCTGTGGATGGTAAGGTGTACTTCTTCTGTGCTTGATTTGATATTTTTATGTGATGTCTTTAACTAACTTTGAAGTAAACTGAGTACCTTGATCTGTCACTATCTCCCTTGGTACTCCATACCTTACAAAAATTTCTTCAAAAAGGAAGTTTACCACTGTTTGTTTAGTTGCCTGGACTAGTGCTTTGGCTTCAGCCCATTTTGTCATGTAATCAGTACATACTAGGATGTACTTCTTACCTTTGGAAGTTGGATTGATGGGTCCGATGAAATCTAGAGCCCATTTTTCAAATGGCTCTAGGTGTACTTGAGGCTGAAGTGGCATCTCATTTGTAGTTGTTGGCCTACCCATTCTTTGACAGCTATCACAACTCTTCACGTACTTCTTGGAATCCTTAAAAATAGATGGCCAGTAGTATCCAAGACTAAGAATCTTGAATGTTGTTCGTTTAGCTGCAAAATGCCCACCACACGGTTCATCATGGCAAGATTTTAAAATATCAATTATTTTTTCATCATTTCTTACACATCATCTAATAATCATATCATAACCAGTGTAAAATAAATCACCATTAACCCTTGAGTATCGAGCACTTTGTTTGATTAGCTTCTTCTTTTCCTTTGGAGTAAAATATGGAGGTGTTCTTCCTGTGGACAAATAATTGGCCAAGTCAGCATACCAAGGATTCACTATTGAAATTGCAAATAAATGTTCATCTGGAAAAGAATCTTCAACCGGAACAACCTCACCTTGATTTTGCAGTCTAGAAAGAAAATCTGCCACCTGATTCTCCTTACCTGGTCTATCTAACACTGTGATGTTAAAATCCTGTAACAATAACAACCATCTGGTAACTCTGCCACTAGTTACTGGTTTATTCATCAAATGCTTAATGGCAGAATGGTCAGTATGTACAAAAACCTCATAACCAGTTATATAATGTCGAAATTTATTCACAGCATGTATGATTGCAAGCATTTCTTTTTCTGTGACTGTGTAGTTTGATTCTGCAGGTGTTATATTTTTACTAATGAAATAGATGGCATAATGACAAGACTCCTCTTTTTGGCCTAATGAGGCACCTACTGCAGTATCAGATGCATCTGTAAAGATGTGAAATGGTAGGTTCCAGTTAGGTCCTTTTAAGACTAGTGTGGTTGATAACTTTTCTTTGAGTGTCTCAAATGCTTGCTGACAATTATCATTCCAGTTGAAGGTACATCTTTGCCTAGAAGCTTAAACAAAGGTAAAGTTATTCTACTAAAATGTTCAATAAACCTTCTGTAATAGCTTGCATACCCAAGAAAACCTCTTACCTCTTTTTGAGTCTTCGGAATTGGCAAATTGACAATGATCTGGATTTTTGATGGATCAACTTTAATGCCTTGAGAAGAAATATAGTGTCCTAATACTATCCCTTCATTTAAGATCATAAAACACTTTTCGTTGCTCAAGGACAGATTAGCTTCAATACATCTCTTCAAAACTTGTTCAAGATTCCTTAATGCATGCCCAAATGAATCACCATACACTAAAAAATCATCCATATAAACTTCAACACAATCATGAACTAAATCAGCAAAAATAGCTAATACAGCTCTCTGAAATGTAGCTGGAGCATTGCAAAGTCCAAATGGCAAAACATTATAAGCATAGGTGCCCCAGGGACAAGTAAAAGTGGTTTATGTCCACTGGTCCTCTAAGGCTATCCTGATCTGGTTGTAGTCACTGAAAACCATCCAAAGAAAAGAGAATGAATGATTTCCCAGTCTAACGTGTCTAGCACTTGGTCAATAAATGGTAGTGGGAAATTATCTTTGAGGGTTGCTTTGTTCAAGTTGTTTGTAGTCAACAACAAAATCCTCCCCTTACGGCCCTTTTTTTCTTGGGCACTACTACCACAATGGGGATACCCACTGAACTGTCAGAGATAGGATCAGATAAAATTGACTTTCAACAGTTTTTGTAATTCCTCTCTAACAATATCCTGAAGCATGGGGTTCATTCATCTCTGTGGTTGCCTCACTGGTTTGATATTACTATCGGTATAAATATGGTGAGTGCATGTTTCAGGGTGAATTCCGTGCATATCGGTGTAGTCCCAAGCAAATGCTTTTTGGTATTTTCTCAATAAATGAATCAATTTCTCTTCCTGAGATGAGTCTAGGTGAGTGCCAATATTCAAAGTTTTTCCTGGACAAATCTCTATGGTCTTGCTCTGTGTGTTGGTGATAGATTGGATAGGAAAAATGTTGTGAAATGTTCTTTGCAAATAATGAATGGTGCATGTTTCCTGAAAATTTTGTGCCAAAATTTCATCTACAGCATGGTATTGGTCATTTCTCAATTCTTCGGAAACATCAGGTTGAGAAAGGAACAATTCTACCAAATCATCATTATTATGTTCTTGAAAATCATAGATTTGGTTGATGCTGAAAACAGATTGGAACTTCTGCCTATCATTAGTATTTATAGATCAAGCCATAAATTGTGTGCTACTGCTGGTGATTGTGTTGATGGGTAAAGAGTGAGTTGTTTTCTTTTAGTTCCTCGTGAAATGATCATATTACCCGATCTACATCCTATGAATGCATCAGCAGTTGCTAACCATGGTCTACCAAGGATGATAAGGTTTCCTCCTAAATTGGATTTTGGCTGAAGAACTAAAAAGTCCACTGGATACTCCCAAGAGTCCAGTGAAACAATTATGTCTTCCAAAATCCCTTCAGGAATCACTTTAGACCTATCAGCGAGTTCTAGAACAATTGTTGTGTGCTGCAAGTTTGTGAGCTGGAGTGTTTTCATGGTTTCAAGAGTCATCGCATTTATTGTGGCCCCAAGATCAATTAAGGTGTTTGGAATATGTATGTTGTTAATGATTGTAGTGACTCTGGGAATACCAGGATCAACATACTTTTCCATTCAAATGGTGTTTGTCATAAGGCCAGCTAAATGTCCAATAACATGAATGGTTTGTGGATCAACTCTTTTCCTAGTAGGCTTCTTAAGGCACAGTTCTTTGATGGCTTTAGTATATATGGGAATGTCTTTTATGGATTGTAGTAGTGGAATTTTTATATATACATTCTTTAGCTCTTCTAAAACATCAAACTGTGGTATAGACATGGAAAGTTTTGTTTGGACCAATCGTTCTGGAAAAGGTGGTGGATGCAATGATTGCATTTGTTTGTGTTTGATGTCATCATTTGGTTTCCTTTGAATGGGAGTTCCATTTTCATTTTCTTCGTTTTCTCCTTGTTTTTCAACTGTTGGAGATTCTTTGTGAAGTACCTTACCAGACCTCAAATTGATATTTTGCAAGGGTAATGTGGGATATGAGGGTCCCTCATCTACATTGTAAGCTGGTCTCTCTGCTCTGTTATTTGGATTTGGTATAGGTTGAGCAGGGATTTGAGTAGGTCTAGGAGGTTGTGGGTTAGATGGAAGTTGTAATTGCGGTGGATTCATTGGTGGAGGAGTAGGCAATGCTTGTTGAGTGGATTGGGGTTGATGTGGGTAAACAACTTGCTGCTGAGGATATTGCTGATATGATTGAGGATATGGCGAATATGGCTGATGATATTGTCGATATGGCTGCGAATATGGTTGGTATGGTTGAGGGTATGGTTGATATTGTTGAGAGTATTGCTGAGATGGTCTCCATTGTTGTTGTGGGTAACTTTGGTGCTGCCATGGCATGGGTACATTCCATGAATTCTAAGCATGATCATGTGCAGGAAATTGCAAATTTTGGTTTGGGAACATACCTTGAGGTGGAGGTCTTGGCTGCCATGGTCTCTTTGCGCCCATGAAATACACATTCTCCATATCTGTACTAGCTGCCACATTACAATTCTGCAAAACCTTGACTTTAGAGCAATGAAATATATCATGATTTTCAGTACAAAAGGCACAAACTTGAATGTTTTCTAATGGGCAATCTTTTAAGGCATGTTTCTTTCGGCATTTTGGACAAAAGATAACCATCATTTGATCTTCCTCTTCTTGTCGTTTCTTAGCTTTAAGAGTGTCAATTTGAGTCCCTAATGTACTCAACAGATTTGTTTTGAATTCCTCTAACAAATTTCCTATTTCAGCTTGTGTGACACTTGCTGAAGCAGATTTTGTGGCTTTGGATGATATGGTTCTCTTTCCAATTTTGGCTTTGCTCCTAGAATACTTTTCACATAAATCAGCAATCTCTTCGAAAGGTAAGGTGGAAATATCGCCTTTGCCCATCAAATTAAGATCATCTAAGTATTCCTCTCGAATGCCCTTCAAAAATATTGTTCTAATGAGATCAAGAGTCATGGATCGATGTTTTGATTTTTGTAAATTGTAAGCAAATCGTTCCAAGTACTCTTCTAAACTTTCATCCTCTTGTTGATTCATCCTAAAGGTATCATCTTTAGAATCCTTTGATCTATAATAAGGTTGGTATTTCCTTAAGAATATTCTTCTCATGCCATCCCAATCAGTTATTGCATGCTTACCAAGTCCCATGAACCATCTTAGTGCTGATGCCTTTAATGTTGCTGGGAAGAGTCTAAGCCTATGGGCATCATCTGTGTAACCATATGTTCGACATACAATTTCAAACTCAAACAAGAATGAATCCGGGTCTTCTGAAGCCATGCCATAAAAGTTTGGTAACATAGAAGGAGGTATGTTTTTCATTTTTATTTCCTCATCATGATTGTCTTCTGGTTTGTGGATAGGAAATTTAAAGGTTGACTCTTCCTCCTCTCTTTGATCTTGTTGTTCAGGAGTGGGTCTTCTTGCTGATCTTCCTCCTTCCTCAGCCATTTTTATAGATTCCTCTGGTGATTTAATTGCTTGTTCAGTGTCACTCGTTCCAAAGAGTTGTTCTAGAGATTGTTGAGTTATTTTGCTGATTTCTCTCTTTGTAGAAGATTTAGGGAGATGTTTCTTCTGAGATTCGTGTGCCAATAGGATTTGTCTCTAAATAAGTGTAAGTCTTTGGCCTGATTTGTGTTTATCCTTTAATTTTTGTATGGTGATTTCCTCAGCTGGTGTTCTGTGTTCAATTTTTCCCAAAGGGTCTGCTCCTGGTGGTAGGTTAGTTTTTGGATGGGGGGTTTTTATGAATCTACTTTTATTATCTCTAGATCTAGGCATAAGCAAACATGACTTCTAAAGTGACAATCAAATCTATGTTGTGTTTTTGTTTGTTTGTTTATTTATTTATATTTTGATTTTTTTCTCGAAATCCTCTAACCATGCCTCCCCGACAACGGCGCCAAAATGTAGTGGCCAATCTAGGGTGCTAGATTAGACTAGATTTATTATCAATCAAGGTAGGTAAACTTAGAGGCATAGACATAAAATGATTCCTAACTAAGTGTTCACTGTGACAGGCTACAACACTCCTTTATAGGAGGTTAAAATATGTTTCCTCTCACCTTAACACTCAGATCACCTAATTTATCTAACTGTCCTAAAGATACAGTGTATTGCTAGACTGAGTTTTTAATCCCCTTACAAGGATGTTATGCACAAAAGCTCTTTCTAGCTAACACTTAAGCATTCATGAAAAATCAAAAGCACACTGAATTTTAAATGCATGAAAACAGAGTCTATGGAGATGCTTTGAAATCTAACGATGGCTCAAATCTCTTACAAGATATGGTTCAATGATCTAACGATCAAATCTTTAAGCTATCACCATAAATACCATTTGCAAGAATTTCTAATTAAATCAATAAAATCATAAACATGGAAATAACACTAAACACTATGCACACTACTCAAATTCAAAAACGCTATGTAAATGAAATTAACAGTATACCAATCTGCGTAGGGCCCGTCCACGCTTCAATGGCACACTATAGTAACCTCAAGCAATGAGAGTATTAACGCATAAACACTGTTGGATTAACACAATGACTGTAATTACATTCTGAAGATTGCAATCACATACAAGAGTTTTGTTCTGGAACAATACATAGAGATGATAATCGTAATCGCAATAATCCTTGAAACAAAACAATACACAGTCTTTATCTCCTTGTCCCTATCTAAATCGAATGTACATTCATTAAGTAGATGTTTCTGCTTTTACAAGAGTGATTTTTGGTCCTTTCTAATCTAAACTGATTTCCAAAAGCAAAACGAAACCGGTTTGGGAAACCATGGCTTTTTGCTGCCTTTGTAACCAAAAAGGCTGGGTTTGACCAGCATTGACCGCATAACCAGGAGCTTTTGATTTGCTGTTGAATTGATTTTTCACCATGCATGTACATTCCAGATCTCGTTCCTATCCATTGCTTTGGCTTGCCTGTCATGCCACGTGTTAGATGATAAACCATTTATAGGAAGTTATGACATCCTGTAATCTTTTTGTTGAAAATTCCTAATTTTTAACATAAAAATTCATAAATTAACTTTAATGTAAACTAACAACTATAATGCTATTACTTAATCAATTTCGATGGATATGAGGGGTCTATGGAAGAAAAAGATAGACAAATGATGGTGTTTCTAGAAGAAAAAGATGGCAATGAAATGGTACCAACAACTCTCAATGGGAGTCTTGACTCAAAAATAAAATCTCTTGCTCATGAAACCCATGATGCAAGTTTTACAATACTTTATTTTTCTTTTTTACATCTCTTTACATAAAATCACAATTACATGTCATTATGAAGACTGAACCTAGTTACACTTTTCAACATCAGATGCTTTCTTATCTTTTTCCAACTCCTCAGCGAAAGTTTGAGCAAGGTTTAAGTCAGTTGGCTTAGAACGTCTCAACTCATAAGAAGTATCAACAAAAAATGCATCTAGATAATATTATAATAAGGATTTATCAGTTGGTTTATAATCTCGATGCATCTCCTTAACAATAACATTAAACTTCTTATTAAATTCATCAACAGCCTCATTTTCTTTTTTCTTTATATTGCTAATGGTTCTAAGCAAATATCTTCCTTCCCTTTTATCCCGATACCTATCTTTGAAGGCATTGATGATGGCTTGTAGAGAACCAAAGGAGTTATTAGCTTATCCAAGAGCCATTCCATTGCATCTTCTTACAAAGAAAGAACAAAAGGCTTCTTTTTGATATCTTCATGATTATATGCAACTTTGCTAGCATGCTTCATCAAGAAAGTTTTGAAAATGCTCTGATATGGGTTTTAACACTGATTGCATTGTTCCTTTGGAAAGAAGGCATCTTATCCAAACCAAACTTTGGGAAATCATGAGGTTGACCTTGAATATTACTAAAGTTGCAAGAAGCAAACAAGTCCATGATGTCTTTCCCGACGGGGTTAGGGAAAAGCAGATGGATATCAGGGACGGCTTCCTGTTCAAGAAAAATAAGATGTTTAATAGAATGTAGTTTGTTTAATTGAGCTCTAAGGACTTGTTCAAGATCCAAAGAGAGATTAGCCAAACTACCTGGATTTCTTCTAGTATAGGCTTTTGTGAAAGGATGAATAAGTGGAGTCACCACCCAAATAGGAAACTAACCCAAACGTCCAGGTGCTAGAAAATGTTGAGGCGTCGAGAAAAAGAAACTTGTCCTTGACAACGGTGCCAAAAAATGTTGTTGCTCAAATTGTACTCATAATTGCGGCAACACACAGGGCAGGGGTTGTCACTTTGATCCCTGCCCTCTCTGTTTAAGCTGTCTCCTAAATGCAGGCTAAAGGGGGTAGTCCCTATGGATGAGATGATGAGCAACTTGTTTGGAACCGACAAGTCAAGGAGACACAACTGAATGGCCTAGCAACTTGGTTTGAGATTAAGAGACAAGTATGATTATTAAGCACAATTTGATTAGATTCCTTGAGATTATGAATTAGAGACCAATGCCTTTAAGATTAATTACTTGCACAATATGGATTAATATTCCAAGTTAACAGATGAATAGTTGTTACTCGATGCAAAATCTATCCTAAAGAAAGTGCAGGACCTAAATTTATGTGAGATGCAAGCTCTTGATAGATTTTAATTATATGCCTAGTCTAGGTGAGTCCTTCTCCTCAATTCTTTTGAAGCTAGTTTCGAATGCAAGTTGTAGAGAGAAGTCCAAGGGAAGGAGGCTAAGGGGTTCTAACTTCTAACCACCCTAGTGCCTTTGTTCCTACAAGGAATTTCCCACAAGAGAATTGCAAGGTCACTTTGTTTACTGTGAATGAGGGTCTAGAATTCACAAATTGTGTGAAGAAGGTGGTCCTATCTTTCTTTCAACTAAGCTTATTCTTGGATGTAAATTTTAAAGATGCACTTCTAACTTAGAATGAAGATGCAAGATATGAGTGATGGCTTCAATGAGATTATTAAATATGTTAAGTGCTTCAACAAGATTAAATCAAAATGCTTATAATGATATTTAACACACGATGACGAGCAATACAATAAAATAGATGAAGCACTTAGAGAACAATTTAGAGATTATCCCAATGAAACAAGATTAGCAATTCCAATTATCTAAGAGCTTATTAGAGCTTATTAATGTGTCAATGAGATCTCTTTAAATATTCTTATGTCAATGTTATTTAACAATTAGGCACACGAACAATCTTAGGGCACTATTGACAACAATTTATCATTTAGATCATAAGCTAATGAGACACAATAGATGACCTTAAACACAATAATAACAAGCTCCAATAGAGGCAAGCACAATAAAAGATCGCTAATTGTGATATGCAATGTATGCAACTAGCAATGCAAATGAAACTTACTAACAATGATGAGAAGTTACTGAAATGACTAAATATCCTTAAGACAAGATGCAAGAGATATGCAACTAGTTGACTCACGATCAATTGTGCTAACCCCTTAAGCTATATATATTACAAGGGAAACTTCAAGAGGAAACCCAAGTAATGTTTCCTCACATTTGTGGATGGCATCCCTAGTAAACCCATGGGTGTAGATTAGTGCGCCTCGCCTAGAGGGGATTAGAACTGAGCACTTGTTGGCATGGAACTAGCCAAATGCTTGATGACACTGGTAACAACCAATTGAGCTAACCAACCCCTGGTATATATGTGTGTGTGTGTGTGTGTGTATGTATGTATAAATAGACTATAATTAAAATTATTATGTTAGTTCATTTGTATAAAAAATGTTTGTGTAAGAGGAGAGGGGGAGAATGTCATGCACCTAAATCTTGACATATAAATATTAGTTAATCATTAAAGATTAATATTATGGCTAATAGGTATATGTATGGATAAATCGGAAAAACTATGTTGTATAACCATAATTATTGTTTTTTTTTGGTTTGTTAAGTTGTCTGTGTCCTCCAGAGTCTAGAAATGACTATAGGCTTAACCTTTGGCTTGAGAAATTGTGACCCAGGGGCAACTGAGCCGTCAAAATCACTCGGGGATCGCACCCGTTTTAGGCCACACTAGCCCTTAACATGATTGGCTTTTTTCCCATGGTGTTTCGAACCATTGACCTTCACATCACAGAGTGACTTAACAATACACCCCATCACCGTCTATTCTACTTCCCGTGGGTGTAATTATTGCGTTAGAGGACCTACTATATGTAACTTTTAATATATATTTAATTGGTTAATTTGAAAGCAGGTGCCTCTTGATATATTCCCTTCACAGACACACACACACATTCCACACACGCATATATCCCAATCTTTCCATGAGGGGAGGAGGCATACATGGAGATTAAAATTTTGTGATATAAGTGTTAAGGATATAATTTCATTGCTGGAAGATGAGCACCATCCTTTTTAAAATGATTCAAAATCATGAGTTGGGTTTGCCCATGAGAATATCATTGAAGACTATTGAAGTGAGCGACTACTTCAGGCATTTGTTTTGATGCAGAACAAAATGGCAAACAATCAATGAACAAAAATTAAGTGTGAAATTTAGACTCAACACTGATAGTTTGATTGATGGGAAAAGGAAAAATATGAATAAGTTGGGCTCCCTTTGAGGGAATGTTGGCCTTCTTGTTTTCAAATATAAAAGCTAGTTGGGATTGACCAAGGGATAGTTTATCGATTGAGGTAGAATCAAAACAGGACAACCCAGGGGAATCCCCGGTGCTTTACTACAGAATTATGCTTATAGATCTCCTATTTTCACTCATTTCAACGCCTAACAATTGTGCCGAATATCTAAGGGTTTTTACATATGAAGTGGCATCTTTTTTTTAAGTGTGATAGGAATTTCACTAAGTTTAGGTTGATATTTTGTGGAATTTCCCTGAATCACCCATTACAATCTCTGCAACATTTTGTGAGAACTTTTTCTTTGATAGCTCTTACCACTTGGTAATCTTCAAGGCTTCATATTTAAGCTCTTTGGTTGTGTTATCACTCAAAAGTTTTCCTTGGCTGTGGAAGGAAACTCATTGAGGAAACCTTCAGACCGCTCTGAGATTGGAAGCTGGCCCTTCAATCTGGAGAGGGATTTCTCCTTAACTCTACCACGAAAGGTCACTTTAGCAGCAAGTCACTAAGCTCATTGGCCAGATTTAATTGGTGACACATGAAATTGGTCTGGAATGGACAAAATGGGGAACATTGGGCATGGAGTCTTTGATAGAAAAAGATGCTAACCATAGGTTATATGAACAACTTTAACAAAGGCAAGATAGATTACGATTTTTTTAGACAAATCATCATAGAGGTATGGTAGAAGAAAGTAGAAAATAAATACCAAAAGCAGAGCTGTATGATTTTTGCTAATGATATCTAAGCTGAAAAACACATAAGTAATTTGAAAAACATGAACTTGTGCATTCAGTAAGAATTCCAATTCATTTAGCTTTTTCCAAATATTGAAGATTTAATGATCAAAGTTCTGACTAAGAAGAAAATAAATACAATAGAAAAACTAACAGAAAACCATCCACACATGAATCTTTGAAAATTTGCACAAGTAAACTTGTTTATAGCCAAGTATATTAATATCAAAGGTAAACACAAGGTTTGTTTTTTCAAAAAATTCCGAACCCCTGTTCTGTCTTTTGGAATATCCTTATAGAGAACTGTTTACAAACTGAATCCATGATTCTAGGAAAATTTAATTACAAACTATTTTTAGAAAATATATCCTATCTCTTATACTAAAACTAATATGCATCTTCAAAACATAAATACTTAATGCACTGTCTCTTGATTTCATGGTGCATGACAAACCGTTTGTAATAAAAAGTGGAGTTGTAACTAGTAAACTGTTGAAGAGAAGGAATGAAAATAGGTAACTGATCCTCTGCCATAAAATCTAGCAATCTCCCGTCTTGTGCCTCAAAATCTTGTTAACAAAATTCATTACTATGCTTGAAATAGCCCATCTCTTTTGACCTTTTATATGATCCTCAAGAATGATATCAACTGTGTAAACATATCCTCCAGATAACTTTAATGAAACTGATCTTTTTATCATTGCAAAAATCCTGCAAAATATCTAGGTGCTGACAAAATAATTGGCAATATACATTGGGAGACAATCTTGCAATGCACTGCCAAAACAGAGCAAAACTGGCGTTGACAAAATAATTGTCAGCGCAAAACAGAACAAACTAGCACTGACAAAATAATTGTCAGCGCAAAACAGAACAAACTAGCACTGACAAAATAATTGTCAGCGCTCTATGTAAAACTATAAAAAATGAACACTGACAATTAATTGGCAACATGGTTCAGGAAATCTCATTTGAGCTGCTTTGCTGCCCTCAGTAAAAGGTCTACTTCATCAGTTTGATTTGTTTTCACCCTTTTAGTCTTTCTGGCCTTGGCCTTAGGGCCTTGCTTTTGCTTCTTGGAACTACAAGCCTTTTCCTTGTATATCACCATATTCTTTAATGGTGAATCATCTAACTCAATAACCTGGTTTACTAGGGAAGGGTTTTGCTTCAGTTTAAACTTAAGCCTGAGTTTGTTTACAGGTCTACTATGGGGCTTTCGAATCCCATAAATTTCAACGAGGGTAGGTTCCTTTTTCCTCTTCCGCTACGCCATGTCAAATTTATCCTCCCCTGTTTCACTAGGTCTGTCTTTTTCCACCTCAACTAGTTCATCTGCATGAATTTGTTTTAGAGGGTCTGCAACCTCGACTTGCTCTGGTTCTTGGGTAGGAGATATGGTTTTCTCTCATGGCCCTTTTGGCCTTCCTAGTATGAACCCTTTTCAATGTAGGTATTGCAATAGGGGTTTTAGGTTGTGAAACCTTCCCTTTACCTCTGGTTTGAATGGAAGAGGATTCCCTTGAGGCTTTAATAACTTTAACAAAATCCTTATGTTTCCGACGTTTTCTGTTTTTAGGCATAGGGTTCAATGTCTCGACGGAACCTGCCCAGAATAAAAAATGTTCCCATGTTCTATTTATCCTCTTTAAATGATCAACAACCAACAATTTAACTAGGGCTTTATGAAAAACATATGACTTTGGCCCAGCGCGAACTTTAGTCGACATCTTTCTCAAGCTCATCAACAAGAAATACGACATATTCATACACACTTGCCCAGAAATGTGTGCTAGAAATTTAAAGTGGTACATACCCATTTTGTGGTAGCCCTTCGCAAGTGAAATATCTCAAAATAACATTCAGAGTCTCGTGCCATTCTTTTTAAGCTAGGACCTCTACACACCTAACCGCCAGGGTTCATATCTGTGCTCATCTTGAGAATATGGAATGTCGGTACCTACCATAGTTCGGTTCTTAAACCATCACTCTCCATCGACCGGGAGGCCTGTTGCCTCTAAATTGTATCCTCTGTGACTGGGAAGGAAATATCAACGATGCTAACATTTTCCCAATCGATACCCTTTGCAAAAGCTTGAGTCACTCCATTGTGATAGCCATCACATCTGAAACAAAACTCTTCCCATCCCGCCTTCCGAAATTGTTCCCAAAGTTCTGGGATGGCTTCAAGGATCTCAGGGCCTCTAGGTTCTCCTTTCTGCAAACGATTGCCTTTCCCCATGGTTGCTAACAAGAGGCCACAAGCTCTGTAGATGACACTGAACTGATGGCACTAATCTTTGGAATGAAAACAACATACATGAACCTGCTATGTTGTGAAGAAATTGATTTGTTGGCCATTCGGTTGGAATGATAATGAAATATACACCTTATGCCTTAATCATCACATCTGTCACTCACCTGTAACGAATTCATGATGACTATACGCTGTAGTTTGGAAGAGAATCACATCAACTGTCAGGCTAGTGCTTCGCAACAATCATCGAATCATGTCACTGAAGTTTGATTTGTCAGTGCCAACAGTCTTTGAATAATAGGCTACATTGATTATCAATTTGGCAACGCCTTTGTTTTAGCATATGGACTATATCATTGTCATTTGATTTGTCAGCGATTCTCTTATTTTTTTTAAAACAACGCTGACAAATTAATTGCCAGTGCTTTCAATTTTTTTTAAAGAAAAAACTTTAAACAACCAATTCAAGTTCTTGAAACTTTGATCTCTAATATCAAGCTGGGATAACAGGTTGAAAATAAGCTAAAAATGAAAGGATGGGCACCTGCATTGGTAGAGACAGTTGGTAAACACCTGTTAATTCTCTATCAAGCCAACAAAGCTTAGATTTGAAGCCACTGAGCCCTTACTAAGTCCAAAACTCAAATTAGTGTTAGTTCCTTTGAAGGATTTGGGCTATACCTATATAATGATGATATATTTGTTGCATACTTGGCTCTTATAGATCCAAATGGGGTGGCAATCTCTGTTGCATGAAACTCCTAAACTGCCGATAGACCAGTACTGGAAACTTGGAAACATGTTGGAAACTTCTAGGAAACCCTCAAGTACCCATGAGGGGTGTGGGATCCATAGGAAGTGTAGAGAACCTTAATCTATGAAAATGAAGACAAATTAATCACTAATTATTATCTAAACCTACCTACAAATTAACCCATCGTCTTATTTTATTATGAGATAATGTGTTATTAAAAATAACTACATGCACACTCTGTTTCTCCCAATGTAGCCATTTGTCGGGGGGATGGGGGGGGGTCATGTTTCCAGGTCTTCCCATTTCCGAAACTAGTATATATATATATATATATAGAGAGAGAGAGAGAGAGAGAGAGAGAGAGAGAGACTCTATTTCCCCAATGTGTTGAAGAATCTAGGGCATCTAAGTTATGATGAGATTCTTCTAGCAATGATAACAATTTGTGAAGTACTTTTACTTCTCTTGTTAACACGATCTTCTTCTTCTTATTATTATTGTATGTTTTCTAACTTCATCAAACAATTACCAAAAACACAAGAGACAAGAACACAAGATGTTGGCTCTCAGCCAGGGCAAAACCTCTCTCTCCTAGAGAGGAAAACCCTTTTTCAAATTTCTCTTATTGAAGCTTCAATTGACAAATGCCAAACCCTAAACCCTTGACAAGAAGATCCTTCAAACACAAGTCAAGCCTTTTTCCTTTTACTTCTTTGTAGCACTTCGTCCTCCAACTTTCGGTAATTGATGGTACTTCTTTTTGGCAACTGTAGAAACCCTAGATTGTATGCCCTAGAGAGAATCTTTTCCTTTTCTTCCTTCACTTGAGATGGAGCCTTTCTAACTCAAGAAGATGACTTTGTTACCACCCAACCGAGCTTTCTTTTCTTCACAGAGATTGCAGATCTGGAACAGCAGTAGTATGCCCTTCTTTTCTTCACATGTGTGGTGTATACCTTCAAGAATATGATGCTTGATTCCTTCTCTTTCCTTCGCTTGAGTAAGAGGCCTAATAGGCACTCTTTTCTAGCCCGATTAATTATCTTTTATGACTGCAATAGGAGGGCTGTTATGACAGCAGAAAGAGCCTCCTTATCTTCGCACGTGTGACTGTAATAGGCCCTAAAACAAGCCTTGAAAACTCGGTCTTCAATTCCTCCTTCGCTGCAATAGAGACACCTTTCTTCGTCCTTCTTGAACCCTTTACTCGTCCTCCTTCTTCGCTGATTTCAGAGATGAGATTATTGGTCTTTGGAGAGGTCAAATGGCTCTTATATAGGACTCTGCCTCTCCTATTAGGCCGACTTGATCTCTATAATTCAGATTGCTTCCTTTTATGATGCCGACATATGGAGGAGGCTTGTGACTTTGCTTGGAGGTATTACTTGGACTCTAATACATAAATGTACATGGTGTAGTATGCCCTTAAGGGTCTTCAATATTTCTTTTGAATTTTTGACTACCCTATAACAATTTGACATGTGCTAGACCTATGCAATGAGCAAGAAACTCATTTCTATAATTTACAAAAATAATATTTCTTTTCTTTTATAAGTACAAAGATCAAAATTACATTTATGAAGATCGAACCTAGTTACACTTTCTTCAACACTAGCTCTTAACTAGGGAGGTATTCATAAATCATTTACAAGGCATTTGGACATTTTCAATTTTGAGGAATTCATATTAGAGAAATCAGATTGGTAATCCATCTGTTATAGCATCATAGTAACCAACATTGTTTCCACAGCAAGGCCTTGACTGACAATTCTATGCCTCAGTAGATCAGAGCACAATGTTGGCGAGACCAATGACGATAGACACCTTCATCATTGTCTCCCTTCATCATTGTCTCTCAAGGTATATACCCACCCAAGTGTTCACTGAGTATGACCTTCTAGGAGTCATTCTTATCTTGGGTTCCTAACTCTCAAAGAATATCAGTCGTCTTGCCTACTCTATCTTGGATGCCCTACACATCCTCAAAGAGCATCGGATGCCAGATGATTATCCAATCTCTCCATTCTTTCTTCCCAAGTGAAGAAAAGAATTGTGTCTATCTCTCCCTCTCAACTAGGGAAGATAAGCCCATTCCTGTAAAGGAATGTATCCAGGCTCCCTCTGACCAGGGACTTGATCGAGCTCCTTCTGAACTAGGTACTCTTCTTACATCAACAACTTCTTCGTGGGTCCTTTAGCTGCTTGATTAATTTCTCTTCTTGATGTCATGAATTTTGTCCTGCTTCTTCCTTGTAGGGCATCAACCATTGATCACTTTCCTTCTTGGTTTGTGATGTCCTTCCTTTCTTCATGGAAAGTGGCCTTCTTAGTACATGTCTGGAACTTTTGTCATATAGCTACTTCTTTTTCATCATGCTTCTTTATGAAATTTCCATTCATCATATGAATGCTTAGTTGTACTTGCACTTTACAATTCTTTGTTCTAGTAGCCATGCATGACTTCATCCAGATGTTACTCAAAAAATAATTTAAATAGTACGTTGTTAGATGACTTTCCATCATGTCATCTTGTTGGCTTGAATCATTATCCTGTATTTTCATATCTCCAAGGCCTTTCCAAGTGTCAAGGGTCCTTTGATCTTTTTCTTCCTTTGTCAGAGTTTTCGTGCCTTCTTCTGGGAGATGTCTTCAACAAATCTGTCGGATGATGATTCCTAGTGACCATGGTGTCCTTTCACTCTGATCTCTTTTCCCATATGCTTCTTCATATGTTGTTTAGTCAACCACCTCATACTCCTTATGAGGACATTTCTCATGTTGACCTTTATTGGTGTGTGAATCATGCCTTTGAGCATATCATTAATCAAAGAGATGCTCCCTATTCTTGACCATGTTTTTAGAGCCATTCCCCATGCTCATTAATACATGTGATGACATGACTTTTAAACTGAAAACATCGATGCATATATACCTCATCTTAGTTCTTTTCTTGATCATCTCAGCTTCCTTTGACAACTTCCTAGATTGAGATTGCCTCAATTCCCTTTGTTTTGCTTCATCTTTTCTTGAGTGCATATCATCCTTTCTTGAATCCCTATGAGTGGAATTCTTATCGAGACATCTGCTTTTCTTGAAAGTTATGAACCTTCTATTGAAGATTCCACCAGAGGATCTTAGTAGTCCTCATCTTGCAAATGCTCCTTCTTGTTGATGATAGTGGCTTTCTAAGATTTGATTATGATCATTCCTTTCTGCATTGATGAGGTCATTCAATAGCTACATCCTTCCTACATGAATATCTTTATTTGAGCTGTCTCTACATAATGCTCCTATATTCCTAAAGATGCCAATTTTCACAAACCATGCATTTTATCCTATTTCTACATGTTCCTATGATACCCAAAACCTTGAAAAAAGACTTATGTGAAGAAGTTGACTTTATTCATAGTAGAGATTTGGAGGGTCCTCCTTTTTTTGCTTCTTCTCCTCTTCTTTCACTTCTTGGGTAATGTGAGCTTCTTATCGTTTCCTCTTATTGTTGTCCTTATTAAATCTGGGGCCATCCCTCTTATAGTGTCCATATTCTTGACAACGAAAGCATTGGACTTTGGACATATCTTTGTTACCCTTCCTTTTTGGACCAAACTTGTCAAATTTTCCTCTTCTCTTGGCCATAGCAGAAAATGCTTGCTCCTTTGATCCCACATCATCTTTGGCTTTGAGTCTAGTCTCCTCAATTTTGCATAGAGACCAAAGTTCATTTAGTGGGGTAGCTTCCTTCTTGGCATATATACTTGATGTGAAGTTGCTCCATTCCTTAGGTAGAGCATTGAGTACTACAATTGTCATTTCTCTGTCAGACATAACTTCTCCTACCTCTTGTAGTTGATCTCTCATCTTAGAGATTTTCATGAAGTAGGGAGCTATTTCTTCCTTGGATATCTTCATCTTATACAATTCATTACGCAATGATATCACTTCTCCAGCGGTGCTAACTGAGAATAGCTCCACCAGTTTATCATAGATTTCTTTCGATGTTTCAAGTTTGGAAACATAAGGAATGAGAGAGTCCTTGATGGATTCTATTAGAACTCTTTGAGCCCTTGTTTCATCCTTACTATGCTTTGCTAGGGCTTGAGTTTGTTCCTTAGCAGGGATAGTGATACTCCCTTTGATGTGGTCTAGAAGTTCATTCTCCTTATGAAGTAAATCAGTCCTCTTTTTCCATGTAAGGAAATTAGCAATCCCAACCAATTTGTTTCTTTCCTTGCAAAAAGACGTTGTGATATGTTTAGAAGAGGACATACAAATACTTACTTGATATTGTTGGTGATGAAGCTACTTGAAGATTTGATGATTTGTCTTCTTGGATATTAGAGATCTTCAAATTGCCTCCTTAAAGGTGCTTTGAAAGAGATTGCTTGGTGATGAAGACTTCTTAGCGTGTGCGGCTTGAATTGGATTGATTTCCTTTTCTTGAAGATGATGTATCTCGATGTAAATTCTTCTTTGAATAGATCTTCTTGTAGGTGCCTTTATATAAAAGGCTCTTCTTCTTTCTTTGTAGTCCCTCTTGATGGATCTAGAATGGTAGATGGTAGACCTCCTTGTCTTTGATAGATTTGAAACCCTTGTAGATCTGATGCTTCAACCTTGTATGTGTTCTTGAGATGCCCTTCCTTGATGTGTCACCTTGCTTTGATTCGATGTTAAAGAATCTAGGGCATCTGAGTTATGATGAGATTCTTCTAGCAATGATAACAATTTGTGAAGCACTTTTACTTTTCTTTTTAACACGATCTTCTTCTTCTTCTTCTTATTGTATGTTCTCTAACTTCATCAAATAGTTGCCAAAAACACAAGATGTTGGCTCTCAGCCAGGGCAAAACCTCTTTTTCCTAGAGAGGAAAACCCTTCTTCAAATTTCTCTTATTGAAGCTTCAATTGACAAATGCCAAACCCTAGACCCTTGACAAGAAGATCCTCCAAGCAAAAGTCAAGCCTTTTTCCTTTTACTTCTTTGTAGCACTTCGTCCTCCTCCTTCCAGCAACTGATGGTACTTCTTTCTGGCAAATGCAGACCTTAGATTGTATGCCCTAGAGAGAACCTTGTCCTTTTCTTCCTTCGCTTGAGATGGAGCCTTTCTAACTCAAGAATATGACTTTGTTACCACCCAACTGAGCTTTCCTTTCTTCACTAAGATTGCAGATCTGGAACAGCAGTAGTATGTCCTTTTCTTCACACGTGTGGGGTATACCTTCAAGAATATGATGCTTGATTCCTTCTCTTTCCTTCGCTTGAGTAGCCTCCTTCTTTGCTTGAGTAAGAGGCCTAATAGGCACTCCTTTCTAGCCCAATTAATTCTCTTTTATGAATGCAATAGTAGGGCTGTTATGACAGCAGAAAGAGCCTCCTTATCTTCACACGTGTGACTGTAATAGGCCCTAAAACAAGTCTTGAAAACTCGGTTTTCAATTCCTTCTTCGTTGCAATCGAGACACCTTTCTTTGTCCTTCTTGAACCCTTTACTCGTCCTCCTCCTTTGCTGATTTCAGAGGTGAGATTATTGGTCTTTGGAGAGGTCAAATGGCTCTTTATATAGGAGTCTGCCCCTCCTATTAGGCAGACTTGATGACTTGAGGCCGACTTGATCTCTATAATTCGGATTGCTTCCTTTTATGATGCCGACATATGGAGGAGGCTTGTGACTTTGCTTGGAGGTATTTCTTGGACTCTAATACATCAATTTACATGGTTTAGTATGCCCTTAAGGGTCTTCAATATTTCTTTTGACTTTTTGACTACCCTATAGCACTTTGACATGTGCCAGACCTATGCAATGAGCAAGAAACTCATTTCTATAATTTACAAAAATAATATTTCTTTTCTTTTACAAGTACAAAGATCAAAATTACATTTATGAAGACCGAACCTAGTTACACTTTCTTCAACACAATGTACCCATTTGTGTGTGTATGTATACATTGTATGCTATGTTTCTCCCGATGTACCTATTTGTGTGGAGGTTGTGTTTCCGGGTCTTCTTGTTTCTGAAAATAGTACACATTTTGTGCAACTTAGGTGGCAATGAATGCTTTACAAAGTGAGTTGCATGATGTTTAGTGTTGTAAGGATGTTTTTGGGTCATATGAACACAACAATAGGCTTTACATTTTTCTAATTTCAGAGTAAATTGGGAATCACACTAGTGGGTAAACTATATCTGCATGCTGTAGTGGCTGTCTTTACAAGAGAAAATTCAATTAAATGAATTTCAATATTTAGTTTTTTTCCTCTTTTTTTTGTTAAATATTCCCAGGTAACGTATATTGGGAAAACCCCTAGGGACTTCCCCTTATTTCGAGGATGTTACCCAGGTAAATCCTTTTCTTCCAGGTGCAAGGTCAGATCAACAATAGGGCTCAAAGCCGTTACAACAATACACCCATTATGAACTCAACATGTCACTTCCAGGAATAGAACCCGAGGGGGGAGGATAACACTCCATCCTACAACCACTTGGGTTAAACCCAACTGACATTGTCCAGATTGAGCTACTATTTCAGCATGTGTGTTTTTAATATTGTATATTTCTGCACCATATTGATTTCGTAAACATCTTCGTAAAGTGAACAATAGCACTTCCTTAAAATCTAAACTGGTAATGGATCTAAGCATTTTTCAGTCCTATATTATCGTTAGGCTGGGTCAGTTGTCAAATATGGATTTGGATTAGGTTTTGGTGTCAGAGCGTGCAGACTTAGCAAAAAAGTCATAAAAGATGTTTGCTTTTCTACAATTGAAGGCTGGGCATTAGACTTGACACTTCTGAGCAGATTTGAATGAAGCTACTTCGGATTCAGACATGTTTCATATGTTGCTGAGTTTTGTTTGATATCTAAGACTTTCAAAACCAAGGTCAAAATCAGATCGGGAAGAAATTTTAGATTTCCCGATTTAGTGATTTTCATCCTTGTATAAAGTGTAAACAAATGATAAATGTTGTTGATTATAGCTACATTGTATTTGAACAGGAAAGTATGTAGGTGGATACAATGCTAAGGACTTGTCTGGATATATTGGCATATTGCGTTTGTGTTGCATAATTTCTTATACCAATATTTTTACAATATACAGGGGGTTAGAAGGTCTGTTGGTAAGCAGGCTGAAGTGATCAACATGATGATAGTTTCTAATGCAGTTCCCGTTTGCACCAGCAACAATATAAACTCTTTCGTAACTGATGGTGAGCAAGTCTTGGATTCAATGCAAAGGGAACTGAATTCAGTAGAAGATCTGGATCCCTCAGTAGCTCTATCTCAAATTGCTGTAGCAAATGCTGAAACTATAAGATCAGCAACACGCTTTCCAAGGGAAACAAAAGTATCAAGTCTAAGGTCCCATGAAATCAGGATTAGCGATGAAGATGGTCAATTTATTGATGGGGAAAGTTTGAGTTCTTTGTCTGAATTGACTCAAACTTCACCAAGTGTGATGACTGGGAAAGTTGATTTTCAGAGATTGAAGCAACTAGCAGCCTGGAGACATATTCCGTTGAAGGAATCTGTTGGCCACACTAAAATTGAAGTTTTGGTAGGAGGATTAGTTGGGCTGATTGTAACTTTGGGACTTCACTGGATACGGTAGCAATTGCAATTGTTGATTGTATGATTTGTCTCTTGGTTACAAGTTCTTAACCCATTTATTTTAGTTCATGATTCATAATTCCTTTACAAATGTTTAAGGTGCACTAATCTAGAGGGTTTGTATTCTGTATTTGTAATGGAATTTTTCCCATGAAAGTGAAAAAACGGCTGCAGTGGTCATTTTCTACAATCATTTCTGTTTCTTATTTGTGTCACTGTTGAGGCTATTCTCATTTATTTGGTTGTAGTTTTGTTTATGAAATCCATTTAAGAGACATGTTAGAGCAGTAGACTAAAAGAAAGCTGCCTCTATAATGGCATCGTAGATCTCCATTATTATCTTTCAACATTTTTGAGACATTCATCTGCTCTATAGAATGAAAAGTAAAAAAATCATTATGGATTTTAAGCACTCTGTTTGTGAGAGACGAATTGAATATGAATGCCATGCAGAAAGAACATGATGGAGAAGTTCAACAAATGGGATACACATGATGCATATACAATTTACGGATATTGATATGGAAAATAATCATTTCAAAATATGCAATATTATCTTACAGTGATCAAATCATGTTGTAAACAAGCTCTATTTGTGAGCATCTTTGATATTGTTCATCCAATATTTTGGTGCGACAAAGATATGGCAGGCCGGTGTCATAAGACTCGGTTCAGCCATGGATTTCAAATTGAATGATTAAGATAACTGCTTTGGAGTTCCATTGTGAAATATTCTCAGTTTTTCTTTTTCGATAAACTCACTTTATGGCTATAATGGCTAATTCCCAATGGTTGAAAGGTTATCGACAACGTTATGAACTTTAAGAGAATAAATGGTAAAGAATGGTACTTTGTTGGGTGTAGGATAATGGTGATTATTAAGTTTTCTTTAATAGTTGGAGATGGGCTCATGGTTTAGTGACAAAATTAACAGACAAATGTGTTGAACTTTCTAAGTCTAACAATCAGAAACCCTCCATGTACTTACGGTTTATTTCTTCCTACTTGTTCTGATTAATTAACAAAGTTATTTACCATGTAAATACTGAAAATAAACACAAGTACATGTTCAACATATTATAGATCATCAACTGAAGGAAATAGAAACAAGCACACAAGCGACACTATTGTTTTTGGATTAATTTCCCCGGAAAAACCCAATGCGGGAAAAATGGTGCAGCTATCTGAGGGTTTGATTTATTAAGCAGTTTCAAAATACAATTTGGGTACCAAATCCGGCTCACCCAACAAAGAAAAATCTCGGCAGTAGTACCTCTCTACTCGAAAGCAAATATTCAGGTTGAAACCCCAGATAAACACTCTGGCAGCTCCACAACTCCAATCTGCCCCACGAAACCCTAGCATCAGCCTTTAGGGACTTTGTCAGCCTCTCTCCGGCCCAACGTTAGCCCAACGTCACCCAGACTTGGCCTGCGTTAGCCTTTGGAGGCACTGCGTCAGCCCTCTGGCCCTCTGTGTCATTGTTTTAAAAGCTGGCCAGCTCGGAACCGACTCGGCGGAGATGGTCCGAGCCAGAAAAAAAATTTGCAACCCGGCTTCTGAACCGGTTCGGTCGGCCGTGTTAACACTGAGCCGGCTCGGTCGAGTCCATATCAACTTGGCTGGGTCACGGACAGTGGCTAGTAAACCCATAAGACCGCTTTTTTTTTTATGTTTTTGCTGAGTGTTGGGGACTTCAAATGGTTTTATTGACTGGTTAGTTGGGCTTTGGGGTCCATTCCCCTCTCCCAAACCCTATTTAACCCACTCAACTCCTTTCATTCTCTCACAGCCATTTCATGCATTTGAGTGAGAACTTCAGTGAGAGTTTGTGAGGAGTTGTTGAGTTTGTTTTTGGAGCAGCAGTGAGGAGTCTTGGGCAAGCATTGTAGCTGGAGTGAGGAGCTTCGTGGGTAACCATTTGGAGCAGCATTGAGGAGTTGATTTCTTGGAGCAAGCTTGAGGAGGCAGTTTGTGCCTGGAGGTATTTTTTTTCACTTGTACAAATCTGTTTTTGTTTATTAAATTTTAGGTGCATATCTAGAAATCCTAAAGAGTTTTTTTGTGTGAAAGAAATGAACATTGAATCAATGTTTTTTTTTTTTTTGAAGAGTGTTTGCTTTAATTTCCAAGTCAAGAAATGGCACCTAGAGTGAAAGATGCTGCTTGAGCATATGTTGAAATTGTTGATAGTCAAATGCATTGCAAATTTTGCCATAGGAAAATTAAGGAAGATCTTGGGGGCATTAATAGGATGAAACAACACTTGGCGGGGATTAGAGGCCAAATTACTCCATGTACCTCACCAGAAATTGGAGAGATTATGAAGGAATTGTTAGCTAGCTTTGGGAAGTTTAAAGAAGATAAGGCTAGGCAAAAAGAGTTAGAGGCTGAAATTGGGAGGAAGAGGGAGATACAAAAAATGATGGCTACCAATTCCCATTATGATTTTGAGGGTTATTCCTCTATCCCTCGTACTTATGCATCCAACCCTTTCCGATATGTTCCTCTTTTGATTCTATTCAAGAAAAGTGAAAGGGTAGAATGAAAAGGGGTGATATGACTATCAAAAGTTATTTCACTCCCTCCTCTCCATCAGATGCACATGGTCCTCAAGCTAGTAAAAGTCAAATGCAGCCCACTTTAGATGACCATTGGAAGAAAGAATTGAAGGAGACTGCTTGTGATTACATAGCTTGATGGTGGTATGATGTTGATATCCATTTCAATGCTTCCCATTCACCATATTATGAGCCTATGTTTGATGCCATACATGCTGCTAGAAAAGGTTTCAAAGGCCCTACTATGCATGAGCTAAGGGGGTATCGTTTGCAGAAAGAAATTTCATCCATTAATGAGTATTTGAAAGATTTCAAGGACTCATGGGCAAGAACAGGATGTACCATCATGTCAGATGGATGGATTGATCAAAGAAACCATACCATCATAAATTTTCTTATCTTCTGCCCACGGGGAACCATGTTTTTAAAATTAGTTGATGCATCTGATAAGGTAAAAGATGGGCAATTGTTGTTTCAGCTATTGGATCAGGTTGTTGAGGAGGTGGGGGTGGCTAATGTTGTTCAAGTCATCATAGATAATGCGTCTAGCTATGTTCTTGCTGGTAAACTGTTAGAGGAAAAACACAAGACCATTTCTTGGACCCCATGTGCTGCACATTGCACAAACCTCATGCTTGAGGATATTGGAAAATTAGAATGGGTCAAAAACACTATAGATCATGCCAAAAGCATAACAAAATTTATCTACAATCATTCATGGATTTTGAGCCTCATGAGGAAACACACTAGGGGCAGGGATATTATTAGGTCTGCCATCACTAGATTTGCTACTCATTTTTTGACATTGCAATCTATGCTTTCCCAAAATAGAAACTTGCAAAAGATGTTTTCCAGTGATGAATGGAATCAAAGTAATTGGTCTCACAAACTGGAAGGCAAAGAATTGAAAAAAAAAGTTGATGAAGAAACTTTTTGGAGAAAGGCAGTAGAGATTGTGAAGCTTGCTGAGCCACTGGTTAAGGTGTTGCGGTTGGTGGATGGGGAAATATTGGCTATGGGGTTCATTTATGAGGCTATGGATCAAGCAAATGAGCAAATAAAGAGGGCATACAAGGATAAAGTGGCTAAGTATGGGCCCATTTGGGCAATCATTGATGAAAGATGGAACAATCAACTCCATCGCCCTATACATGCAGCTGGGTATTTTTGAACCCAAGGTATCATTATAAAGCTAAGGAGTCAGGAGCTTTGAGGGGGGAGGTTAGAGATGGACTGATTGACTGCATTGATCACATGATCCCGTTGGAGTCTGATCAGCTGGAGATACACCGACAGGTCACGACCTTCAGCAATGCCTCGGGTACCTTTGGGAAGAACTTAGCAAAGATTGCAAGAGAAGCAGATGAGCTAGGTAAATAAAAATTTCAATTTTCAAATTCTTAATAGTTTTTTTAAAATTTTTAAAATTGTTTATAATTTGAAAGTTGGATATAATTTGTAATTTTGTTGAGCTAACTCATTACACTCCTATGTTTTTTGCAGCACAATGGTGGGAGGCTTTTGGTGGCCATTTTCCTGAATTGCAGAAGTTTGCAATTTGTATTTTGAGTCAAACTTGCAGTGCTACTGGGTGTGAGTGCAATTGGTCTGTCTTTGAGAGGATTCACACAAAGAAGAGACACCGTTTGGATAAAAAACGGTTAAATGATCTATTCTATGTCCAATACAACCTCCGGCTCAGACGCAACCAATTACTGAACAAAAGACTGTGTTGGAAGACATTGATCCAACATCAGATTGGGTAGTGGAGAGTCATCCAACAGAGTTTGATCCTGATGAGGATCTTGATTTTGATTTAGATAGGGAGGCATTACTCGAACATGATGTTTAGTTGAATGAAGATCCTCATCCACTTGTACTACTAGCCTCAGCCTCACAGCCAGCAAGGACTCTAGTTGCAGGCGCTTCCTCTGCTTGGCCATGACAGAAGCGCAGCCGCATATCTTCTCTATCTCAACTTGCATCTGCTGCACAACCTGCTAGTGCTACCACTTCTATAGTTGCAGTTGGAGATGATGATGAGGAGGAGTCATGGGGCCCCCTGTCTGACTCTGATGATGATCCAGAGATTGATCCACATGATCTTGGCTCCTCTGGCAGTAGCTACTAGCCAGTGGCCCAATAGTACTAGCCATAGTTTACTTTTGTTGTAGAGGCCATTTCTAGCCTCCTTGGTTATGTGTTTTTGTTTTGAATCTTTGACCATGTATGTATTGGACAATGCATTGGGTGCCATTTTGATTAATGGATATATTCATGAGCCTACTTTGATCAGATGTTGTTTTCCATGTATATTATAATGATGTGTGTTTGGAAACATGAATGAAAATCTTTAAAATTATGTTTTTTTATTAAAAAAAAAAATATTTAATGTATTTTTTACAACGACCGAGTCATTGAAATTGAGTCGGTCGAGTCGATACTGAGTCGGAGTCCGAGTCAGAGTTTTAAAACATTGCTCTGCGTCACTCACACTGGCCCTCTGAGGCACTGCGCAACTCTTCGCCGCCTCTGCGTGAGCCCAGGATGGCTCTGCGTGAACCCATGCTGGCTTTGCGTGAACCCTTGACTGCTTCTGCGTCCCTCTCTTTGGTTATTGCGCTGATCTTCCCAGTGCTATCTTTGCCTCTCTGCTTCTGTATTCACTGCTCCTTAGTTGCAACTCTGATCACTCTCTCAACTTTCTGAGCAAACCCGACCCCAGAAAGTCGAAATCTTGATCTCTTTGGTGTGTCCTCCAAGTGACCCTCAAGCCTCCTCTTATACTTTTCTTGTTGACATATCAATGGCCGAGATTAAGTCCCTAATCAATGACTAAGATTAGATCTGGCTTGATCCATGACTTTTGGACCATTCTAACATAGTTTTATATTAATTCACATTAATATTTTAATTTCCCTAAGTTTAGACTTAGGGACTCCATTAAAAATATTAATTATTTTAATATCTCTCAAAATGTTTAGAATCTACCCAAACCCTTTCTGGGTATTGGAGATCTCATGTCCCTTAGCCTCTCCACCAATTTTCGTGAATAAAGCACATCCGATGCTACTCCAAATCAACACTCCCTCTTAGCGAGGACTATGCTTTAACAATACTCCTCACTGAGCATCACTCTAATCATTTGACATTGGTCCCTGTGCTGATGCTATGCCTGCTGCCCAACATCCTCTGCACTGCTGCCCATGGCTCTGCGACTGCCACTATTGCATCTTGTATTGTTGCCCATGGTTCTACCACTGCCATTGTTGCATTTATACGACAACTCCCTCTGCATCCGTGCTGGTGCCCATGGCCCTGCCATTGCCACTGCTGCGTTTGCACTACATCCCCTCTCATCATGCTGTGTCGTGCTGCCCATAGCACTACCACTGCTAATTGCTGCACTGCAACTCAGTTACTGATCTCCCAACTCCGACCTCTCTGTCAGGCTAGAGACACTCCTAATGCTGAAACTCCCTCTGTCGTTGACAAGTGCTCCCTCTCTGACCTCTGAGTTGCTGCAACAACTCTCTGCATCTTGCACTGTTGCACATCTCTATGTGCCATCTTGCACTAGGGCAACACTCCTGTGCTTCTCTCACTGCTGCCTCACACTGTCCTGGGCATCCTGCACTGTAGCTTCCTCTGTCGCTCCATTCGCATCCGTCTCTATTGACATCCGCTAGTCCTGCTACTCCTCTTCGGGGCTCCCATAGCAAGGTCTGATCCGAGAGGTTGGGTACCTCAGGGATCTTGCCCCTCATTGCTTGTAGTCCGTCCGACTACAGCTTGATGTCTCCCCACTTCTGCTCAAGTGGCGTGTGTGCACTCATGGCACAGTCATTGTCTGTCTCCACTTCCTTCTCTGCCCTTGTTGACGTAGCCTTGGTCTTGAAGGCCTCTCCCTTGTTCTTCTTCCTCAGACACTGGGTCGCATAATGACCCAGCTCCCCACAGTTGAAGCATTTGACCTTGGAGAGGTCCTTCTTCTTCCGTTTCTCCTGCTTTCCCTCAGATGCTAGGGCAACATCCACCTCCTCCTCCTTCTTGATTCTAATCCCCTTGCCACTGACTCCTGTCTTGCTTAGCCTTCTGATCTCTTCTTGGCGAAGAGTCGCCCACATTTCCTCCCAATTTGGAAGGGTCGCCCTGCCCAGAGTACTCTAGACAAACACGTCCCAGTTTTCAGAGACTGTGTTCAGGGTGGTTCTCACCATCAATTCTGTATCTGGTGTGGCCCCTATGGAAGTCAGCTGATCCTGGATCTCCTTCAATCGACCGAGGAAGGTGTCGATCTATTCTCCCTTTTGCATTTGGTGTGACCACAACTGATTTTCTAGTAACATCCTTCTCTGCACAGAAGTACGCTGGTACAATTTCTTTAGGGCCTCCCACATCTCATCTGTCGTTTCCCTTTCGGCAATATGTGGTACTACATGGTCCTTGACCCCATCAAGGATGATGCTCTTGGCCCTCGCCATTGCCTCCTCGTACTTTTCGTTATCAGCTGGGTCAACTGGGATAGCTATCGTCCTCAAGGCGAAGTGCTTGACACAATTTCTATCTAGAACGCATAAGGCTCTGGCCTTCCAGACTACAAAGTTTGAGGCTCCGTCCAGCTTGTCCTGGTCTCTTACCCTGTTCACTGCCATCTCGCTCCTCTACTTCCCTCCTGGAAACCCTTTAAATATGTCGAGATGCCCTTGCTCTGATCATTTGTGCAGTTGCACCATTGATTCGGATTTCTCGGATAGAAACCCTCGGTAGCAATCTCCCTCCTCCTTGGCCTTGCCCTGTTAGGTACTGTTATGGCTACAGTTCCCCACCAACTCCACTGTGCAACTTACCCACAACCTCCTAAACCCCAACAACATGATGTTAGAGCTCCTAGGCTCCGTGCAATCCCGGCACTAGCATATTAGCCTCCTCAGCCAACTGCGTCAGCCATCCTGGCCTCTGCGTGGCTCTACGTCAGCCTGCCTTTGCCTCCCTCAGCCTCTGCGTTGCCTCTTCCTAGCTCAACCTTGATGACATAGGTATTGCGTCACCCTTCTCTTGCTGCTACTCTGCTAGGAACAACTTCTGTCACTCGGGACCACTGTTTTCTGTTGTTGTTGCTCTACTCGTCCTCAGTTCTCTTGTGATCTGCAACCACGCTCTGATACCATGTTGAAGTTTTTAAGTCTTACAGTTAGAAACCCTCCATGTACTTACTGGTCTATTTCTTCCTAATTGTTCTGATTAATTAACAAGTTATTTACCATGTAAATATTGAAAATAAACACAAGTACATGCTCAACATATTACAGATCATCAACTGAAGGAAATAGAAACAAGCACACACGTGACACCATTGTTTTTGGACTAATGTCCCCGAAAAAACCTAAGGTGGGAAAACTGGTGCAGCTATCTAAGGGTTTGATTTATTAAGCAGTTTCCGAATACAATATGGGTGCCAAATCTGGCTCACCCAACAGAGAAAAATCTCGGCAGTAGTACTTCTCTACTCGAAAGTAGATATTCCGGTTGAAACCCCGGATAAACATTTCGGCAGCTCCACAGCGCCAATCTGCCCCACGAAACCCCAGCGTCAGCCTCTCTCTGGCCCAATGTTAGCTCGACGTCACCTCAACTTGGCCTGCGTCAGCCTCTGGAGGCACTGTATCAGCCCTCTGGCCCTCTGCGTCACTCATGTTGGCCCTCTAAGACACTGCGCAACTCCTGGCTGCTTCTGCGTGAGCCCAGGATGACTCTACGTGAACCCTTGGCTGCTTCTGCGTCCCTCTCTTTGACTACTGCGCTGATCCTCCCGGTGCTATCTCTGCCTCTTTGCTTCTGTATTCACTGCCCCTCAGCTGCAACTCTAATCACTCTCTCAACTTTCTCAGCAAACCTAACCTCAGAAAGTCGAAATCTTGATCTCTTCGGTGTGTCCCCCAAGTGACCCTCAATCCTCCTCTTATACTTTTCTTGTGGACATATCAATGATCAATATTGAGTCCCTAATCAATGGCTAAGATTAGATCTCGCTTGATCCATGACTTTTGGACCAGTCTAACATAATTATATATTAATTCACATTAATATTTTAATTTCCCTAAGTTTAGACTTAAGGACTCCATTAAAAATATTAATTATTTTAATATCTCTCAAACTGTTTAGAATTTGCCCAAACCCTTTTTGGGTATTGGAGATGTCATGTGCCTTAGCCTCTCCCCCAATTTTCGTGGCTAGAGCACATCTGATGCTATCCCAAATCAACAAAATTTCTGGAGGTCTATCCTTGTTAAGAACACATGGTGGCTGATTACTAGGCTGCCTATCATTTGGAACCAATGCCCTATGGTATTCAATATCTAGGGTAGCTACCATTAGATTTTTGTGTTTGGGTTGTCCACAATCTACTATGTATTATGCCATTTCTGCACTACGAGTTTCCTTTCAATAAAATTGTATCTTGGACTTGCTGAGATGTATTGAAAGTTCATTCAATGTATTAAATTTAAAAAAATAAGAAATTAAAAGGAGCCCTAAGATATTAAAGCCATTATCATAGGACAAATTTTGGATGTTGAGCAATAGTACTATTTGCATAAACTAGGTATTCTATATAGGACGAACACCTTCAATAAAAAATCACAAAACTAGAGCAAAGATCACATTGCTAATATTTTTACATGATTAAAACCCTCAAAAGAGAAAAACAATGGATGGCAACTTGAGGCAACTTTATTAATGCAACATATTTTTTTACATAAGAAAGTTCTAACAATCGATCATCAGCCATGACTCTCCTTCAGATAGAGAATCTAGATCCTAGCAATATTATCAGAACCGTACTGGAAAAACCCTTTGAACTGGGAACTAGTAAAAAAACTGGACCAAAAAACCAGTCGACCAAAAACACATAAAATATTCAAATTTTGAAGAAAAACATATATATTCATGTGCATCCATATGAATCCAAAACATTTATGCACAAATAAGCAAAAGTTCTCATCTATATAGCATGTAAGGGTGCACATAACCAAAATAACATCGATTGTAATCCATCTTTGAACCAAAAATACACCAACAAACAAAATTTAAATGGCCTCTAACATCCAAAAAAACATGCTACAACAAATACCTACCTGTCATCAAAATCATTGTGTATATTAGGATCTTCGTCATCAATATCTCCTTTTAGGTGGCCTCTAGCATTAAAAAAAAAACATGCTACAACAAATACCTATCATCAAAATCATTGCCTATATTGGGATCTTGTCATCAATATCTCCCTTTAGATGGCCTCTAGCATAAAAAAAACATGCTTCAACAAATACCTACCTATCATCAAAATCATTGCCTATATTGGGATCTTTGTCATCAATATCTCCCTCTAAGCCTTAAAATAAGATAGAAAAACGTAGCATGCTTCAAGATTTTGTTTGATTGATGGGGTACATTTTTAGTAGGGCGATGATAGAGGAGCTTGACAACCAATGTCGCTAATATGAAGGTACATAGAGGGTTTGGTGCTCTTGATTAAATACTAGTTCCATATACTTGTACATGACAAAATCTGATGGAAATGTTGCAATCCCCCAATCCTGAAATCTTGAAAATTGTTAAATTTGCTAGATTTTGAGTGAGATATGAAATTCTACTTTCTCCATATGAAATCCAATAAGGTCGGAACCACTCCCAAACATCCTGAGCCATTTCATGGTAATGTTAAAAATTTAAGTAAAATGATGAAAATGAAAGATAAAGGAGAATGTCACTTTAGTAAAAGTGACATTCTCCTTTACCTTTCATTTTCATCCTTTTACTAAAAATTTATCATTACTATGAAATGCATAGCAACACCAAAGTCATAGGCTTGAATATTAGGTTTTTTCTTCAAAAAATTGTGTTTGGAACATCTTTGGTGGAATTGAATTAAAGCCGTTGATTTGGTACAAAACTAGCCAGATCGGTGAAAAAACACTGGTTTGCTACTGAATCGGTAGGTTCCATAACATAACTGGCCGGTTCGGCACCAAACTGACCATTTCTGGTTCTGAACCTCGAACATGAGTGGTTTGGCCCCCAAACTAGTCAGATTGGTCGGTTTCACTGGTTTGAGTCTGGTTCTAATAATGCTGGATCATAGACCAATTGGGTGTTGAACCACATATCAATAGCCATTAATATTGAGGAGTATATGAGCCGTTGGATCAATCTATATCTAGAACATATCATGACAGTCATATGACAATGCAACTAATGCATATTAAAAAAACATGACATGAAATACACTTTTACCTAATAGACACATTAGAGCATGTTGAACTTAACCGACTCCTTAGTGTCTAAATATCCTAACAGTACTATATTAAATTTAGGATATTTTATTTATTATTTTTATAAACATTGCCATTTGTTTCTGTTGATGCATCTTTTCAAAGCATTGAGAATCATTTTAGTCAAAGGAAACTAAAGCTTTTCAATGTTCATACTTAAATATTTCCTTTAACTTTGTATTGGAACTTAAATGGAAGCTACTAAAGGTGTATATATGATAAATACTATTCGATGATCCCTTTCCTTGTAACAAAATTTTATTTTTTTTTAAGAAAAAATATTAATTTTGGTGTGAGATTTAGTTTTGGGTAGTTTACTATTGATCTTGCACTTAGGGTTTCCCTGATTATATAATTGATTCTTTGGTGCAAAATTGTTCTTGTGGTCAAGGTCCTTTTTGTTTAGGTTAGCGCGAACATCTTTAGTGCTTTGCATGTAGTGTCTCTTCAATCATGGTTGCAAAGAAATATGCATCCGCAAGTGAGTTTATGTTCAAAAAGTTAGTTTGGTTTGGATGTACTAATGCAATAGGATTTGATTGTGCTAGGCCTCTTGAAAGTTGGATGGTTAGTCAAGTGGTAATGTCATGAAACTTATTCACATGTAGTGTTGATTAGAATGATAAACATGTTGGTGCACTTCTTGTTGTTGGATGCATATATTGAACTTGATAACATTAAGGGCATAGAACTTGTGCCTAACCTTTACAAATCTTATTCAGTTTGTGATAGACTTACCCTTATCCTAACATTTTTGGTTATTGAATTACCCTCAATGAATTTTTGTTCATGCAAGTTTGAGAGTGTTGCATATCTTGAATAGTACAGGGACAAGGTCGTGGAGGAGTACGGGGACATTTTCACCTCCCCTGCAAGGGTGCCTCTACACTGTCAGGTCAAGCACTCCATCGATTTGACCCCAGGGGCGTCGTTACCCAATGGACCAATCTATTGACGCTCCGTTCTAGAGAACGATGAAATCAAGAGGCAAATTCAGGAGCTGTTGCAGAAAGGTCACATTCGACTGAGTTCATCGCCCTGTGGGAGCCCGATCGTGTTGGTACAGAAGAAGGATGGGACTTGGAGATTCTGTATTGACTATCGGGCACTGAACAAGATCACTGTCTGGAATAGGTACCCAATCTCGCGGATTGATGACCTTCTAAACCAATTCAAGGGGGCAAAATATTTCAGCAAGATTGACTCGAAATCCGGATATCACCAGGTACCAATCGAACCCTCCGATGTGTGGAAGACTGCCTTCAAAGCCAAAGAGGGCCTTTTCAAACGGTTGGTTATGCCTTTCAGGTTGACGAATGCTCCTGCAACCTTCATGAGGCTTATGGATGACATCTTGATCTTCAGCCAGAGTTGGGAAGAGCACTTCCACCACATCCAACAGGTTCTCCAAACACTGTGGCAACATAAGCTATGTGCCAATTTGGAGAAATGCACTTTTGGCATGACCCAAGTTCAATATCTGGGATACATTATTGATGAACATGGGGTGCATGTGAATCCAGCCAAGATCCAAGTCATTCGGGATTGGCTAACCCCAACCACTCTGACAGAGCTCCGTAGCTTTCTGGGTCTTGCCAATTTCTACCGCAGGTTCGTGTTGGGGTTCTCTCAGATCACTTGGCCCTTGAGTCAAGTCACCAAAGGAGGAGCGAAAGAAAAATTATTTTGGTCTGAATCTCAATAGAAGGCATTTGCAGAGTTGAAACATTGTCTCTGCTCGGAACTAGTGCTCACATTTCCAGACTTGCAACAACCATTTGAGATCAAGACATATGCCTTTGACTATGCTATTTGGGCAGTCCTTACTCAACAGGGGCATCCTATGGCATATCACTGTGAGACACTTTCAGACACAGTCCAAAGGTATCCCACTTATGACAAAGAGATGTATTCCATTGTGCAGGCTTGCCGACAATGGAATCATTACATTTTGGGGAAGGAAACGGTCATCCACACAGACCATCGACCCTTGCAGTTCATACAGACGCAAAGGAAGTTGCAGAATTATCACCATCAGAAATGGTCCACATACTTGCAACAGTTCCATTTGAATATCAAGTACAAGAAGGGCAGCACAAATAATGTTGCAAATTGCCTTAGTCAACCACCGATCATGGCGTTAACCACCTTACTCAACCCTTATAGGCACGAGACTTCTGATTGGCCATTTCTCTACAAAAGCAAACCAGAATCTGACCACACATACTGTATGCTCTTGGAGGGTCAACAAGTTCCAGAGTTTCACCTCCAGGATGCTCTGTTATGCCACCTGGGACACCTTTGTGTTCCTTCAAGTGAGCGTGCGAAGGTGATTTGGGAAGCGCACTACAGTCGGGCCGCTGGGCATTTCGGGGTCGAGAAAACGGTGGCAGTACTGCAGAAGTATTTCTATTGGCCGAATCTTCAACAAGATGTTGGGAAGTACATCAGATCCTGCACTGCCTACGCCATTACCAAACCGACAATCAAGAAGCAAGGTCTCTATATGTCGCTGCCTACCCTTAGTCGACCTTGGGAATCCATTTCCATGGATTACATGTCAGGCCTTCCTTCTACTAAACATGGCAACGACTGTGTTTTTGTGGTCGTCAATAGATTTTCGAAGATGGCCATTATGACGGCCTACAAGAAGAGTATCACAACAGAAGCCACTGCTAAACTCTTCTTTGAACGAGTGTGGGTACACCTTGGGATCCCACAATCTATCATCTCAGATCAGGACAGCAGGGTCCTCAGTACATTTTGGTCTAGTCTCTGGTCGCTGCTGGACACAAGCTCACTAAGTCCACAACTTTCCATCCCCAAACTGATGGCCAGACAGAGGTCGTCAACAAGATGATCGTACACATTCTGTGCATGTACAACTTAAAACATCCACGCACATGGGATGAAAGCCTCCCCTATGTCCAGCACAGCTACAATCGGGCTCTCCACAGCTCGACTGGACACAACCATTTTGATGTGGGCTTGGGATTTCAGCCACTATGTCCCATTGATGTGGCCATACCATTTGCAGCGACTCCAGCAGATTCGGCTCATGTCCAGTTCGAAGCCGACAAGGCAAATAGATTCATTGAGCTCATTCAACACATCCGCCAACAAGTCCATGACATATTGGACAAAGCCAATGTTAAGTAGAAGCAACGACATGATCAACATTGGGTGCCACACAAGTTTGAGGTGGGCTACAAAGTTTGGCTACATTTGCAGAAGGAGCGCCTCATGGGGCCCCATTGCAAGATTCACCCACTTCGATATGGGCCATACGCCATCACCAAGGTTGTGGGAGATAATACTTTTGAGCTCATCATCCCCCCATTCCTTGGTCTGCACCTAGTGTTCAATGTGGATCGCCTTCGGCCATACTTTCCACCATTACTGGACACATCCAACTTTGCATAACAACTCACACCAACAGAGTTAAATCTAGACTGCATGGAACAAGCCGCAACTAATCGGATCATGGACACACAGATGAAGAACACTCACCAGTAGAAGATCCAACTGTATCGAGTTGTGAAAGCCGGCCAACTTCTGCACCAAGGAAAATGGCTCACTAGGGACCAAGTTCAGTAGAAGTTTCCTCATCTCATGGAGGAACTCAACACAATGGAGACCATTGCTTCCTAAGGGGGGAGGAATGATCCAGGTGGATATTGGTGGCCACCCGCCTATTCCACGTGGACCCACACCATTGTTTCTTTTAGTTTTTCAGTTTCCTTAATTCTAGCACAATCTACTATTTTTGGCAGTTTTTCGGGTCCTGAACTTCCAGAGCCGTTTTGAGGCCCTAAATAACGTTTTTTTGGCAATATTCCTCTAAGTGATTTCATTGAAATCATGTTTTCAGTTTTAGTACTTAGAGAGATCTTTCCAACGAGGTATCATGCACATCAAATGGAGATAATATGACCAAATTACGACCTCAGGAAGTTGGTTGCCCAATTAACCCCAAGAGGGCGCATAAACTCTTGGTGTTACATCTCTTCGGGTTAGGGTTTTGGTTGTTTAGGGTTTTCTCTTATTGTTCAATAATAAAAAGGCCTTTGAGCCTCATTGTAACTCAATTCAGAGACATGTAGCCGCCACATCTCTTCTCAGAGATAAGCTACCATCGCCTGAGCTAGTCTCATTTCCATTATGTTTGTAAGCATATTTCATTATTTGATATTAATGAAAGACAATGTTATTTCTGCTGCATTTTTGTATTTGTAGTTATCCCTGTAATTTGTTGCATTCCTGTTTAAATTCGAATCAACTAGGAGGCTTAATTGACTTTGGGGCTACACTAGAATGATTTTGACTCACAATCTTTTGATTTTTGCTAACTATGGCCTTGTTATTGGTGGTAGGGAACATTAAGGGCTCAATATCTTCAACATGATCATGAATTTGAGGTTCTCTATACAAGACAAAAGGTGTCCCATCGAAAGTGGCGATGGTGGCATATGAAAGATCCATTTTCAATTGGCCACCTATTGAAGCACACCACTTTCTTGATAGAAACATACCCCAAGCATCAGGGACATCAATGACTACACTATCCATCAAAACAGACATATCCTTATTAGCTGCTAGAGACACCTTCACATCTTTAATAAGACCATAGAAAGGTACAGATTTGGAATCAAAATCACACACATTCTTATAAGGTCTAGTGATGCTGAAGCATCAGAATCAAGCATACAGTTGTGCAATATGAGATTGTTGATCACTAGGGATAACAAGAATGGCTCATGACCTCCATTTTTCCTATTAAAATACATATTTGCAAGATGACAAGAGGGTCTTAAAGCTCATCCTCAAAGTCAAAGGCCTTACTAATTTGTCTCCTTTGAGTAGGAAGCTCTGCGATCTCCATAAGAGGAACTTGCACATTAACCGTAGCGAAAACATTTTTCATATCCACATGTAATGCAATACCATTATTCTTAGGTTTTGACTTAGGTTTATTTTGGGTTTGTACTTGAGAATTGTTCTTCTTTTGGGATGCAGCTCCAAAGCTAGAACATACGTGGCCCTGTTACCGTTCAAACTAGCAGGGGTCCTAGGAGGGGTTCCTATAGAGCAACTACTAGTTCAGGTGGCAACAATGGAGCAATAGCCCACTATCACCTCAACTAAATCTCCCTACTCTTTACGGACTTTCACTGATGGGGGGAGTCTCAGTATTATGGAAATCACCAAAAGAAATATATCAATGATGGGAAGGTAGTGATTCCAAGAGCTTATTCAAAGGAGACACTGTTAAGTTTAGATATGTTCTATGCTTAGAGCAATTTATTTGAACTTAGGAGTTATTTGAATTTATTTGAATTCCGAAAGAGAGAGTCAACATCCCATGCGATGACATGAATGATGAAATTGTGCAAAAGGATCATGAACTCAATGAAATCACAAATTCCACCATGGTGATAGGAACTAGCGAATCTTTCGAAGAACTAACGATATAATATTGATTTAATATAATTGGAAATATCATGCCAACCACTCAACTAAATACTAATATATGATGATATATATTTAATGAAATGGGTGGAAACCCCTTTTTTCAATATGAAAATTTGGATATCTTGCAATTGAAAATCCAGCGCCATTTTGGTCATTTCTTCTTTACCCCATTGTAAGAATTTCCCAGTCTGTTTCAGTTTCTAATCCAAAGTAGTCACACATACACCCTAACACATAGTCCTCTATGCTGAGGACTTCCTCGTCAGCATTCAATTCCCTCTATCCCCACCCATATTCGTTCCTGAACATATCCAAGGTATTTTCGTTTGTCCCATTCGAGGTCAAGAGAGGGAAATAAATGAAATTGTTGTCCAAAATTTGTTGAATTATATTCTCGATTTTTTTTGGACTGACTAGAACTCAGATGGCCTTTACCCAAGGAGGTTCTCCTGGTCCAGTCAATATTCTTATTCCGATGAACTATCTTGTTAGAAAGAATGGTGGAAGATTCTTCGGGAACCCATTCACAAGAGCTTCCGTATAGAGATTTCACAAAGAAACGATCCAATTGGTCGAAATGTACAGTCTCTTGATATATGACCTTCATCATGACATATGTAACATTCAACATTTGGCTTCAATATTTGCGAAAATGGCCGCGGAAATATCTTGATTTGATCCACATGCCTCCATATAGGCACTTAATAATATGCTCTATTCTCATCACATTATATGTTTGGCAATCCTGTGCTTTGTGCCTAAATTTTGTGCATAAAAAGAAATAACCATGGAACTTATTTTGATACTTAGGTGTAGAGGGAGATCTTAACCCTCTGAAGTTATTCCATGGAAGATCCATATTCATTTTCTGATTTCCAATACCTATTTCATTGTTTATACTATATGCTTTGTGAATATTCCTTGTCATGAGAGATATTTTGTCTTCATTTTGGTTTCTTGTACTCTGCTCCTTCCTATAATTATGTTGAGAGTCATTGGAATGAACATGCTTGGCTCTACTACTAGAATCTATGCATGTCTGATCGAGCCTCTTGGAATGATCCTCATTGAATGATTTTTGTGTTGCACAAAAATTGTCACCTTGACATTCTGCAATCTGTGTGAGTCCATTACCACTCATACTTTCCTCCTTTGCAAGTCTTAAGCCTCAGTTCTTCATATCAAGCCTTGAAAGTAAGAGAAAGCCTTTAAAAGTCTCTAAAACTCTGGTTCCGTACTTTCTCTTAGCATTACTTGCGGTCCCGCACCTAATGGTCATGTCCCCTATGCACTTGACCGCTCTGTCTCTATGTTATGGGTGCGGACCCTTGTAAAAGTTAAAAGGGCACAAGTATATTATTGAAAACTCATTTTGAGTCATTTCTAGAAGCTTCTGGAAGGAATCTTGAGGTGGCAAGTTCGCTCTTTTAAGGTTCATGCATCCCATACCTTAAGGAGCTAACCCCTTGATGTGAGGAGCTTATCCCTTTGAATGAGGACTCTATCCCTTCATAGGTGGACTTGTAACCTCCTTCCTTTGCACTATAAAATGAAGCATTGGGCTGGTTACTTGGGAGGTTGAAAGCTGAATATTTTTGAGGTGAAATGCTGCTCGAACTTAGTCTTCCTAATTGAGCTTTTGTGAGGAGAGATTACATACCTCTTTGATCTCATTTGTAAGAGTGTGAGGCTTGTTAAAGTAAAGGAGATTCCTGTTTCGGACCCTGGGAAGAGCTTGTACAACATCAAGGCACCAAAGGTTGTAAGGTTCTTCTATTTCAAAGTTAATACAAATAAGTTTATTTTTCTCAATAAGCTGTGCTTTATGGTTTATTTTATGGATTCCTTGATCACCATAATGAACATGATTTATGATATTAGCTATGCAGTTGTTATTTGATGTGTGCTTGTTTGTGATTGCAGGTTCTCAAAATGAAATTATTTCGGACGGTTGAAGGATGCCTGCTACAAACTAGTGTTGGACTTAAGGTAGGGTCTAAACACCTCTATAGTTTTTATTAATGAATCACAATATGTTTAGAGAAAGGTGGATCTGCTTGTCCTACGTGTTGCTAGATATCTTTTGATACTAGGGAGATCAGACTTGTCCGCAAGATCTATTTATCCGGCCAACACTTTGGGACCATTGTTCTTGGGTGCTTCACAATTTCCTTGATAACCGAGAACTATTTTAATTAGAAAAGACCTATGCATGCTGAGACTGTGATCTACGAATCTAATCCGTATGTGGAACTTTGATTTGAGCTACTCCAATTCTTGTCTTAATAGGACAACCTCTTTCTCTAGTCTTTCAGAAATTTCTTCCTCATTGAGTTGTTCGTTCATAAATTTGCTTACCCTTTTTTCTTCTTCCAGTTCAACTTTGAGAGAAAGAATGGTGTCTTCATTTAGGTTTTTGTCTTGAAGATGCTGCATAATTGACCTTCCTTCTTTCCGAGGGTCTTTATTTCTTTTAATGTGCTTCTAAGTTCTCCCTCATAGTTTATTTCTGTTTCAGGTTCTTTGGTCTCATCAATGAATAATATTCCACCCTTTTCTTGATTAGTCACACTTTTATTGGTTTCATTGTCTCTTTGTTCTTCTGAGTAGAAATTCTTCATTTTACTGGCTTTCTTCTTCTTATGATTCCTAGATTTGAATATTGACTCATCATTACTATCATTCATCTTAGCATAAGGAAATTTAGATGCATAATGACCTATCCTTCCACATTCAAAGCACTTGAAAGGAAGCTTACCTTTAAAAATTTGCAGTTCTTCTTTGTAACTTTTGGACAAACTTGGCTTCTTATTCATCAAAGTTAAGAGTCTACTTGATCTTCTTTACTTTTCTCTTATTTAGCCACTTTAAAATATTCTTCCTTGACTCCCGATTTATCCTCCTTTGTTCTTAGCATAATTATTCAACTCAAAGGAGTGCGCTCAAGTTGAGTGCATGTCTTCATAAACTTGGAGTGCATTTTTTTATTTGAGAGGTATCTAGGTGTTTTCTCCTAAAATATTTTCTGGGTTTTGGTGATCTTGTGTTTCTTAGCCTCTTAGACACAAATCAAGGCTAGAACACCTATTTGATGCTATCAACACTCCCTCTTAGCGAAGAAGGTGTTCTCCACTATATCCATATGTTCTCTGGAATAAACGAACTTAGTTCTCCCAAGAGATTTCATGAGTATATCTGTAACCTGCTACTTTGTGGGAACATGATGTAGCTAGACCGCTCCATGATGCACGTAGTCTCTGATGAAATGGCATTGTATGTCTATATGCTTTGACCTGTCATGAAATAATGGATTCTTAGAGAGCTTGATGTAACTCCGATTATCACTGTAGATACTAGTCACCTCCATATTCAGACTGAACAAACTCACTAGCAGTTTCTGATGCTAAATAGCTTCACATATGGCCATGCTAGCTACCATTTAATCTACTTCTATAAAGCTTAGCACCACAAACTTCTACTTCCTGTTGCACAAAGATACAACTCCCGTTCCAATGCTTAAGCAACACCCAGATGTGCTCTTTCGATCCACTAAATTTCCTTCCCAATCTGCATTTGTATACCACATAACCTGACACCATTACCTCAAGTATACCTCAAGCCATACTCAAATGTTTCACACAAATAAACTGACTAAGGGTGTTGACTATGAAGACATCTCGCCTATTTTTGAATAGATACATGAGGGAACCACAAAGTTGTCTATAGAAGGTTGGGTCAACATCCTCGTCCTTTGATGCCTCGATATTCCTCTAGTTCATAATCATAGGCGTAAACATAGGCCTACATTCTTGCATCTTGAACCTCTTCAGAATCTCTGTAATATCTCCCTTTACCAAGGAAGATCTCCCTATCCCTCTATGATACTTCCAGGCCTAGGAAGTAATGTATTAGTCCTAAATCCTTCATGTCAAAATCTGCTTCCAGGTTCCTCTTGCAGTCCCTTATGAGCCCCGATGACCCAGTCATAAAGAAGTCATCCAAATACAACACTAGGGTGAGTGGCCCATCCTTTATTATCAAATAGTAAAGGTTGGGATTTGCGTCACTCTTAACAAATATCATTTTTTGCAAGTAGCTATCAATCTAGCCATACCATGCTCTAGGAGCCTATTTGAGCTCGTACAAATCTCTCTTCAATTTGCACACATGTGCCCCTCACTGTGTCTCAAAACCCTTTGGTTGTTCGATGTATACTTCCTCCTCGATCATCCCATTCAAGAAGGCTATCTTGATGGCCATTTGGTGAATCTTCCATCCCATCTATGTTGCTAGAGATATAACAGACTAGACGAAAGTATATCTAGAAATTGGGGTGAAGGTCTCCTCATAATCTATGCCTTCCTTCTTTGCATACCCCTTTTCCATGAACCTAGCCTTGTACTTCTCCATGCTACCATATGAAACGTAATTGACCTTATAGATCCACCTAGATCCCACAACTGAAATATCCACAAGTCTCAGCATTACATCTCGAACATTGTTCGTCATGATAGAGCTATACTCCACCATGACATCTACCCAAACTTGATGCTATGTGGCCTTCTAATTGATGGAAGGTTCAAAAACCTATGCCACCGATTCCTAGTACCTGTATGGCAATCTATGTTCTCTCTTGTTCGTCTTAGGAGCTTCTGTGAATTCCTCCACATCCCTTAGTGTCTAACGAAATTCCCTACTAGTTTGATTACTAATGGTGGGGGGATCGACTAACTCCTCATCTTGCCTTTGTTTCTCACTCTGATATGAGCTAACAAGATCTCCTACACCTGATATCGTTGTCGTATAGGTAGATGTACTATATCCATGTGAATGTCCTTTCCGTTGTCCCTGTGGATGCCCCTGCTATTGGACTAATGGAGCTTATGCTGACTCATTTTGATCACCTGCTAACATCTCACGACATCTCTTGAAGGCTTTGTTCTCCATAAAATTCACGTCATGTCTTAAGATAATCTTCCCACTGCTATGAAATAGATCCTGTATGCCTTTGATGTTTCCTTATACCAAAAAAAGAACCCCTTCTCTGCAGTTTGATCCAAGTGAGTGTGTTTTTCTTATAGTATATGGAAATAAGTTACACTGCCAATGATACTGAAGTGGATAACTTTTGGCTTCTTCCATGAGAAGTATTTTTTTGGTCTTATCTTCATTAATTCCCTATGAGGAACCCTGTTCTATATATACACTGTTGTGTTACATTCCTCCACCCATAGAAACTTGGGCATGTCCTGGTCATACAACATAGCCTTTTCCACCCCAATTATAGAACTATTCTTCCACTTTGCTACTCAATTTTGTTGTAGATTGTATGGAGTTGTCCACTCCCCCCTGAATCCCTCCTTACAAAAACATGTGAAGTCACTATCTGTGTACTCTCCACCATTGTCAGAGCGAAGTACCTTGATCTTCTTTCCTGCCACATTCTCAACTAAACCTTTGAACTCTTAGAAGCGACTGAAGACCTCATCCTTGATATTCAAGAAATAGATCTAGGTTTTCCTAGAATAATCATCGATGAAGGTGAGGATGTAATCGTACCCTTTGAGAGATCTAGTGGACATAGGGCCTCTAATATCCAAGTGTATAAGTTGCAACACACCATCTGATCTACTGTCACTTCTTGGGAATGCTGACTTAGCATATTTCCCAAGTACACACCCTTTGCACACATCATCAAGTTCCATGATTAATTTTGGAACACCTATCACTGTCTCATTAAGCATCTTGAGTGCTCCACGATGTAAATGGCCCATTCTCATATTCCATAATTCATTTAGGTCTCTCCCACTGCTATTGATATCATTGCTATTTACAATGTAGACATCATATCCCTTATCCTATTGTTGGGATACTGAAATTAGGTTCATACCCAATTCGAGCACACGCAATTCATTTGTAACATTGGTGCTTTCTCTTGACTCCCTTTGAATCTCAATGTTACCTAC
>APFE031527416.1:0-14404 GCA_000404065.3 Pinus taeda
GAATACTTCTCTTCATCCCTCTCCATGTGGAGTCTCTAGCCTCTATATAGGCCTCATACATACAATACCATGCATCATTACCATGGTTTCCTCATACCGTCAACTAATACCATGGGCCCCTTACATTATTATTAACTACTTGTGGTCCCTTACATGACATGGGTTAACCACCTTATTTATTACCATGGCCCATCCCATTATTACATTATTACCTTGGGTACCTCCCTCGGTACCCCATATTACCCCCCCTAGGTATATAACATCTTTGGAGCAAGGAACGTTCATCAATGAGAAAACAGTTGCCAATACCCATGAAATTGTCTCAACAGCTAAGGCAACCAACAAACAGCAAGAAGAAAATCCCAAAACAGAAATTACTAGTCTGCCTGGTCCTCAAACAACTGAAACTCTCAATACAAACCTCAAACGAGAAGTCACATGGTATTTGGAGTTTGATGGTTCAGTTAACAAGTTAGGAGCAGGGGCTGGAGTGTGGATTTACAATACACATGATAATCACGCACAGGGCCATGCCTATAGACTCAATTTCAGATGTACAAACAATATGGTGGAGTATGAAGCTCTTCTCTTAGGCCTGAAGTTGCTCAAAACCCTGGGAGCTACTACAGTCTCCATCCTAGGTGATTCAGACTAACTTTGTCGCTAATGATAGTAGAATGAGAGCTTATAGAGCTGTTGCCACCGAATTACTCAACGCCTTCAGTGAATTTAGGCTGGCTAAAATTGCATGAGACCATAATATTCATGCCCATAGTCTAGAAACCTTTTCTAGCACATGCAAGCTTCCCTTTGAACCAAATCACCATTTCACCGCTGAAATAAAACACAGACCTTCGGTCCCTAACAATATCAAGGATTGGCAGGTATTCCAAGATGATGCCCAGATTAACAATTTCTTAACTCTGGAGGATGAATTTTCCAACATAAACATTGACATGGATGTCATGGTCGAATCACAACAGTTAGCAGAAGAAAACCACCTGACTCTAACAGCTGCAACAGCTAAACAAATCCTTAGCCCAACTATTTTCAATAATACCAACATAGGATAGTTGAAACAAATTTGTTCAGAGAAAACACCCAAGATAGAGAATGAGTTTATCGATCTGAAAAGTAATGTTCTATCGGCCGCCCTTACTCCACTGGAATACATGTTTGATAACAACGATGTGCCCAAAAAACCAAAGATGGAACCTCTAAATGCTGCCATAGAAGAACACAACATAGGAACAACAGAACATCCTAGAATGATTAAATTATCCAAAAATCTGCCTCCTGACCAGAAACCGAAATATGTGGATTTGTTCAAAGAATTCCAAGATGTATTTGCCTGGAGTTATGAGGACTTGAAGTCCTATGACACTTCAGTAATCCAACATACCATTCCCCTAAAACCAAATCAAAAACCGTTCAAACAGAAACTTAGAAGAATCAACCCCATGCTTCTTCCCTTGATTGAAAAAGAAATAAAGAGAATGTTTGAAGCAGGTATCATTGCATCCATCAGATTCTCTGAATGGGTGTCTAATTTAGTTCCCACTAGAAAAAAAACACGAGAGATAACACTGTGCATAGACTTGAGAAATCTAAACCAGGTCTCTCTAAAAGACCACTACCCGTTGCCCAAAATGGATCATATCTTGCAAAGAGTAGTGGGTTCCTCTAGAATTTCTTTAATAGATGGATTTTCAGGATTTAATCAAATACTTGTTCACCCGGATGACCAGGACAAGACAACTTTTACCACACCGTGGGGGACATTCAAGTACGTCAAAATGCCTTTTGGGTTAAAAAACATCGGTGCTACCTTTCAAAGGGCAATGGATATCGCATTTGCTAAGGAGATACATGATTTCCTCGTAGTTTACCTTGATGACCTGACCCCATTCTCCAAATCCGACCAGGAACACCTTAAGCACTTAAGGCAAATTTTCATGACATGCAGGAAATGCGACATTTCCTTCAATCCTAAGAAGTCCCTATTTTCCCTGGAGGAAGGCAAACTTCTAGGCCATATAATATCAAAAGATGGGATTAGAATTGACCCGGAAAAAATTCAAGCTATCCTTCAAATCCCTTATCCAAGAAACATAAAAGAACTGCAAGCATTCCTTGGAAAGATCAATTTCCTGAGGAGATTTATTCCAAACCTAGGCGAGCTAATAAGACTATTGAGCAACATGTTGAAAAAGGATGCCAAGGTAAAATGGTCTCTTGAAGCGAAGCAGGCTTTTGAGAGTATAAAACTGCCCGAACTCAAACACCTGTCCTCACCAATCCTCAATTTGACAGAGATTTTATCATTTTTTCCTTCGCATCTGAACACACTATAGTTGCTGTCCTTCTGCAAAAACATGGTCAGGGCAATGAAAAGCCAATTTCTTTCTTTAGTCGAGCTTTGAGAGACGCACCCTTGAAATTTCAGATCATGGAAAAGCAGGCCTATGCCTTGGTCAAAGCCATCAAAGATTTCAGAATTTACATCCTATACTCCCATGTGATTGCCTATGTCCTTAATGCTGTTGTAAAGGATATACTAACTCAAGAGGGTCTGGAAGGCAAAAGAGGCAAGTGGATTGCCAGCATCCTTGAATACGACATTGAAATAAAGCCCACCAAGCTCATAAAAGGACAAGGGTTAGCCAAACTAATGTCCGAAACAAACTTCCAAGCATTAGACATTAATCAACTGGACGATGAACCGGAGCTGGCGACTCCACAGATCAATGAAACCTTCATGCAATACCCATGGTACGCTGATATTTGCTTTGTATTGTTAAACCTGTGTGCTCCCCCAGGATTGTCCAGAACCAAGAAAAGATTTTTAAGGATGAAATCATCAAAATTTTGTGTCATAGATGGTGTTTTATTTTGCAAAAATCACGAAGGTATTTTGCTTAAATGTTTAACTATAAACGAAACTAACAACATCATGAAAGAATTCCATGCAGGGGACTGTGGAGGACACTTATATTGGAAATCCACCGCTGACAAGATCTTACGGGCTGGTTATTACTGGCCCTCTTTATTTGCAGATGTAAAGAAGTTTGTTGTCTCATGCCACAAATGCCAAATCTTTGAAGGAAAAAGAAAGCTACTGCCCTTGCCCCTTAAGCCCATTTCAACCGAAAAACCTTTTCAACAATGGGGTCTTGACTTCATTGGAGAAATTCATCCCTCTTCCTCAGGCAAACACAAGTGGATTTTAACAGCCACCGATTATTTCACTAAGTGGATTGAAGCCATCCCATGCAGGCAAGCCAATGACTCCACCATTATCCAATTCCTTGAGAGCAATATCCTTTCTAGATTCGACTGCCCTGAGAAAATTATCACTGACAACGCTGCTGCTTTCAAATCCAAAAAAATCACCAACTTTTGCCATAAATACCACATCACCTTAGGCCACTCCACAGCTTACTACCCTCAAGGTAATGGCTTGGCTGAGTCTTCCAACAAAAGCCTAATCAATATCATAAAGAAATTGCTGGAAGAAAACAAAAAGAACTGGCACAGGAGGCTCACAAATGCTCTGTGGGTAGACAAAATGTCCACCAAGAAATCCATTGAGATGAGCCCTTATGAACTTGTATATGGCATGGAAGCCAAGTTCCCTTCATCTCTGGGCCTACCCACTATTAAATTGTTGCAAGAAATTCAGGCTGAACCGAATGACATGTAGAGAAGAATTAATCAAACTATTCACCTTCAGCAAACCAGAGAACAAGTCTTCAATAGAGCTCAAATACAGCAGGAAAAACTCAAGAAAATGTTTGATAAGAAGACCAAAGCAGAGGATTTCTGGGTAGACAGCAAAGTTTTAAGATGGGATTCACGAAGAGAAGACAAGGGAAAACACGCAAAATTTGATTTTCTGTGGAAAGGTCCGTACATTATCAGCGCTGTGCAAGGCAATAATACCTATTTTCTTAAATCCCCAGATGGCAGCACAACTGAAGAAGGCCCTGTCAATGGCCGAATGCTAAAGCACTACAATGATCCTTTTGATTGAAAAGAGCAGGCGGTGTTTTATTTTGTACATATTTGTATATACCAATGTCTCGATTTTTGTAAGATTCCATGATGCTGAAGCACGCAGAAGAAAGCAGGCAGTGCTTTACAGCTTAATAGCAACACAATAGAAGGAAAGAGCTGTTACCAGTCTAAAGGTTCAAATCAATCCACCAGTCAGGAAGAAGACATTCAAAATAGAGAAATAACAGAAGGAACAAGGCAATCCGACTTTCTGTTCTTGGTTTCTCACAAGGAGACACCATCCCCAAGTGGAGCCACTATTAGCCTCCTGCTGTAGCAGGTTACTCATATTTGATGATTGACATTTTGTAGAGACCAAATATGTCATACTTTGCATGCTGCAATGCTTCATATTTGCTTAAACAGTCTCCAAGTGAAGAAGGCTACTCAGAGTTCATCCAACTGCTTTCCAAATTTTGAGAAGTTATTCTAGGGTTGTACAATTTTGAGTTAAAGGGAGGTCCAAACAGCTTAATCTTGGTCTCCCTAGGTTTAAATTTCCTGTTTTAGAATATAGAGAATGAAAATCTGTCCAAACAGCTTAATCTTGGTAGATTCTTAGATAGGTAGAGAATCAAAGGAGCCCAACTGCTTAATCTGGGCTCTTGGACGAAATAAGGGTAGTCTGTAGATAGGAAAGCATAAAAAGAAAAATTGAAATGATGGGTTTGCAAGTCTAAGTGCACCCAAACCAAAAGAAGAAAAAATGTTAGGTGAAGTAGGCTGGGTAGTTAGTTTTCGAGGTTGCAGAATTTTGATTGATCATCAGTTCCAGGTTTCAGGAGTCATCTTTACTCAGGACACAATCACCAGGCAGTTCGATGTAAAAACTCAAAACAGGTATAACTAACTTCCTTTCTCCATCTCCCCCCAAATCATTTACTAATTTCTCCAAAAAGAGGTCAAGATCTGCTTGATACCTCTTAGTTTCTTAATTTTCATATCATTAGCTTGGGTGAAGATCTGCTTTACTCAAAGATATTCTGTACTCTCTCTACAAGGTTCTACCCCCTCATTACAGCCTAAGTTCTCCCAAACTTAGCGCTTTCTTACCATTTCCATATTGACTACTGACATTATTATTTAACTCCCTATATTTCCCCATTTCCCTACTAAAATTATGTAAATCATCCCCTATATAAATATCCCTCCCCCTGGTTGAAAAATAACCATAAGTACCCCCAGGAATTGCTCAGGTTATCTAAAACTTAGCAAGAGCCCTCATGCTGCCCCTTCAAAACCATCTTTTGAATAAAATGGACTCCTTCCAAAGTATAAAATCCCTTTGTAGGTTATTGGACCCCTTCCGAGGCCTCAAATGCCCTTTTGACCCACTTACTCACTCCTTCTGACCGCAATAGACCCCTTGCCGACTTCCTTAACACTCTGCAGATCTTGGAAAGCTAGATCGCATCGCCATATCACAAAATTCTCACCACATAAACTATGCCCCATCTGTTGTTACCCGACGCGATATTGCGATATCGGCGATCGACAATCTCAAGCATCGCATATCCAAATAAAACACCTTCTCGTTCCCCGCCGACGCGATATTGCGATCGCATCAGAAAAGTTAATCGCATCGCCTTAAAACATGAGCACCCCACCATGTCACATCTGTACCAGGGACCCACCGCAGGCTGACGTCACCCGCCGTACTGCTGACATCAACAGCCAAAAAGCCGAAAATTCGCGCAGGAAGAAAAATCGCACTTCGAAGCTCCAGAACAAGAAACAGAGGCAGTTTTCGATGCACGATTAGCGCGAAGCACTAATTGCGCATCACTAAGGGAATTAGGCTGTTTCGGGGAATATTTGGGGAATCTTTTGATTCCTTGGCCCTTTTTGCGCCGAAAAAGCCCGAAATCGCTTGATTTTGTTAAGTTAATCCAGTTTAAAGACAGGAAAGGACCAGTGTCAGAGATTAAAGTGTATCAGATCAAATCAACAGGGAAAAAAGCATGTCAAAGAGTATCAGCAGGCGGCGGAAATCATCAATGTAGCGGCAAAGAGTATCAGCGAAGATTTCAAACAGTAGCCCAAAGCAAGAGAACATTTAATACCTTCCAGCAAAGTCAAAGAAAGAGGGCGAAGCCACTCAAAAGCCCTCAAATCATAATTATTGCACACTCAACTCGCAACAGAACATAACTACAGATCCCGAAGCACATTCATTCCAGCAGCACCACACCAAGCCTCCAAGGGCCACATTGCACTCTTTTCGATTCAGTTGCCTCTAGCGTAGCTCAAAGGACTTACCTGCATTTAATTCCAGCAACACTTAGGTTTTTGAAAAGCTTTTCCAGCAGACCTATTAAGGTCAATTGTAATAAATGACTTTATGATATTTTGCCTATATATACCACCCTGAAAGATGGAGTAGGGGTTGGAGTTTGGTTGGTTGGTTAGTGAGTCGAGGAAATTTCTTAATCTTCTTCTTGACATTTTCTTCAAGTAGAGACCAGCACTGTAACTGTCATACTTTCTATAATCAAAGACTGCTGAGAGCATGGATTTCGAAATTGCTTGATGTGTTAATGGGCCAAGGAGTGATTATGGAATTCATGTGCTTCTACATGATTCAATAAGTGTTTGTCAACTCTGTTTATTTTTCATGCTTGTTTTACCACCGTTCCGCCATCTAAATTGCAGAAAAGAAGAATAGCTTAGGATTTGTTTAACTACACCTTAAGCTCAATTTCTGTAATTTTTCATGTTTTCATCTGAAATAGTTATGGACATGTATACTTAAATGATCTTGTTTACGTTGTTTCTTTCACATATGAATGAAATTTTAGGAATTCTTAGCTGCTCCTAGATAATCATTCATCCACTTCTCCTCTTTATCAGTATGATGAAATGATTCTCCTTTGCCTTTCATCTCTAATCGTCATTCCATCCTTTCAGTAGATTGATAATTGTATCATGTGTGGCTATCCCGCTCCTTAATCCTCTTGTGACCAAGAAAACGCAATAGCAAACCTAATCCCTGACTCCACGCCCAATGGTTTGAAACTTATCACATCTTACCTTGCCTCTTTGCTTGAGATTTCTACCTTCCATCCAAACAAAAACAAAAAACCCCTGAGCCAAAAGCTAGCCTAAAATCATCAATAAAGTTGAATCATTAAGAGAGAGCCCTCTCTGATTGCAGGTGGGCTAGAACCTGCAATCCAAAGATTGGTTTGTGGTTACCTCAGCCGCATCCCTAAACAGGAGCCTAGGGACAACCTGAGTGATAACACGCATAACATCAAAGATGCAACATGTACAACATATAAAACATATGTACAACAATAATACCACACATCCAAAACCACATTGTCTTTACCAAGCAACTTTGCTTCCAATGTCTTACCCATGCCTGTTCCAGCATGTCACAGACCACACTGTTTTCATTTCATTGATGTATCCTTCGAGTTACCTATCCATAGAATAGACATAATATAATCACATAATATCAATCCATAACCACATGATACTGACCTCATAAATCTATCAGGCTACTCTTCCCACTTAATTCCTCATAAACCAAGAACCTCTTCATGTCATTCACCTGTGTAAGAAATCATTCCTCCACAAGAATGATTCTTGATGACGCTGTCAGAAAATGACATAGATACATACATAAATACACATATAATAATTATCATAAAAAATCATCATTTTGTGAGAAAACGACATACATTGATACATGTATACATATATAAACATCAGCATAATCATGATCATAACATAATTACCAGATAACATAAGGTCAAGGTTAAGATAACACCCCTTATGCATGCAACATATGTGCAACATTGAGAATAATAGTTCCCAACATAGCAAAGGTATCTGGCACCTCGTATCCATTTACTTCACCTTTCCTGTTATCTTTCTCATGACTATCTTGCCATTGTCCATTTACACCAATGGACCAAACCAGTCCAATTAACTTTCATAGTCTTACCTTTTGCTACGCTTAGTTATTCATAGAGATTCATCTGAATCTTACATTGCCTTTCGGGTACCACACAACTCTCCTCGAACTCCATTAACTTTCCTCTTTCCCAAAACTATTCCCAAGGTTCAAAAAATAAAAGGAAAGACAAGAAACAAACAAAAAGAAGATCATGAAAATAAATAAAAATGTGACACCACAACAAAAAAGCATGATCATGCACTAGACATAAAAAAAACTGCAAATCAGGCACAAGAAAATCACAAAAGGCCAAAAGCACAAGACTAGAAACAAACACCATGACTCAATCCCCATGCTTCCCAATGCTTCCAAGGAAAGATGAACCCTAGCCTTATTTAAGATTTCATGGAAATTTCTTTGCCATGCAATCCCCTACAACATACTGCCATAAACACATAACTGTTAGTGCATAAATAAATAGAACAATACACTAGTTACCTTACCTTGTTGTGCCAAGCACTTTGCTTGCAATTGAATACAACCATGCCATCTCTCAAGGGACTCCAATTCCCTTGATAGATCCACGTGCAAGTACATGTTCATGAATATAGCATGTCTCCACACAATGTCCGACAAGATTAAGGTTAGGAAGACTTCCTGTATGAAAAACACTCATTTGTTTGGAATTAGGGTTTCCAAATGTACCCAAAGAAATTCTAGCCTAATTCCTTTCTTTGACCTTTTTCTTGTTGTAATTGAGTGTTACTATGCACTGTCACATCACCCTATTGTTAGCGATATAAACACATCAACTATTACTTTGTCAAGCTAATACTAGAATGATTCCCGCAACTTTTCACACATTTCAACCACATGTTCCAAATATCAAGAAAATCATATCTACCAATTTGAAATCAACATTTAGTAAGACTAACAATCATGTCCTAATCCATAGTCAACTCATAGTCACTAGACATAGTGCTACAATTGTCACCTACTACATTCACGTATATATCAATTGTCTGAACACATATGTATTAGTACAACCATCTTAAAACAAGATCATTGAACACATTCATATTATGCAATTCATCAAACATTCAACCAAATTGCAAACATACCATGTTAAATAAATCAACTAGACGACTTAATAGACACTAAACACTTGAACACTAAATAGATTACATAATTGAGCAATCAAACACCAAATATATGACATAAGCGAACTGATACCTTAATATATCTCAAGAGAGGCTATCTTGTTTGCATGATCAATCTAGTTAGCATGATATAACTTCACAACATATCAACTCAAACATAAATAAGATCATGATATCCATAATAGTTACTATCTAACATGTTCACATCATAACTCATACACAATTATCATTTATGCATAGCAATCACATATGTACGATCAGTCTAGATTAGTACAACATAATGTCACAATAAGTCGACTTACACCTAAATATCATAACCATAACCATTTGCATATGCAAATTCAGGTTAACACAGTACATAAAACATCAAGATATTAATGTAATAACCCTAATCATCAAGTTACTAGCATATAGCAACAACAAGTTAACTTATAACATACTCATCAACAACATATAACATAATCATCGAGTTATTTAACATAAAACAAAAATAGCAATGCATACAACCATAACTTACTATCATTCTTGACTATTCGGTGCATGTGCTTATGACTATACTAATTAACTATCATCTATGATGTATGTAACCATAACATCCAATACATACAATACATGTATGATGATCTTCTCTTACCCCAAAGTCTAATGATGCAACCTCATTATGATGATCTACATCTCCTTCTCTATCACAACCAACACATTAGCATCATAGAAACCAATAGCACCATGATGACCTAAATTGCATACAATGAATTCACAAGACATGTTTGACCTACTATACATGCATAACTATAATCAAGACCATACATGCATAAAAATTGCATATAGACATATAAGAACCGAGTATAAAACCATATACACATCATTTTAGCTAGGGTCCCGTCATTAATACATGGCCATATCAACTACACAAACCATGACCTCATGCATGACAACGACCACATCACATGCACTTAATAGCATGTGAATACTGACGTGCATAACAAATACATATACAACCATACGCTTATGAAGACAACACCATCAATCTTCACATGGCGACATCACTACAAACAGGATCCACACTATGAAAATGCAATAAGCACATGGGCTACATGCATAAGGAACACATATGCAACAAACACGAATGCACAACAAACACACAAGCTATCCAGTCTGAGGGGATAACCATGCTATGTTAACACTTTGTAACATCCTCCTTCAACATCTAGCTAGGAAACCTACCAGCTGGGGTAAGCATGCAATGAGTGGCCACTATGATATGATTCGAACTCCTAATTGATGTTAAGGAAGTGGAACTGATGGAAACACACCATACAGACATTCAACATCAGCTTCAGGACCCTCGGGAACTAATCCAACACTTTAGACAACATCCACTAGCGTCCCACTAAAATTTTGGACAACTTAAGCCTAATTCACTCTCATGCTATAGGCATGACAACATCTAGAAACCCAGATTCAATCTCACAAGAATGTCTGCCAAGGTCTAGAGACTGATTTAGTCAGTGTTATGCCAAGGTCCCTGAGATTTGGGCCACCTTTTCAGGCACAGAGCCCAGGTCACCGCCAATAATTGAACCATCTCTTTAGAACAATAAAATAACATGGAAATGACAGTACGAAATCAAATACTTGTTTAATACCTCGACTGAACCCCTAATATCCAAGACAAATATTTTGTCAAACATATTGTGAATATGTAAACTACAGGTTTAAATAACAGATCTGAGCATACGGGTCACATACTTATCTGAGATTTTCCATGAGGCATTGATGCCTCAACCCCTTAATTACCATTCCATCCATTAGACCATAGATACATTTTTCATTCAATTACAAGAAAAAACATCATGAAAGGCATACATGGCTGCTATCATAAAACACATACATAACCAACATAATAGGGAGAAAAATACCAATAAAATCACCCCCATATAAACCTCATATAATACAATATAATGCTCATAGAAATACAAGGAGAAATAACCTCTTATTGATGATGTAAAATCCAAACTCAGGATGGGACTTCCACATTCCACCCGACCGTAGAATGGCTGAGCCAAATGTCTCTTCAGCCACTCACCCTCGTGCCATATTCCAAGCATGAATGTGGGATCTCATAGAACACATCAATAAAAACTCATCAAGGGATCCTAGAGGCCATCCACCTCAACTCAGCAAACAGAGACTCCAACTCATGGTCGGAAATCACAATACCATCATCAGATCAATCTCTATCCCAACCATCCAAGGCTCTAGAGTGTTTGTTCCGACCAAGGCTCCATGACTAGTAAATCAACCCACATATGTCATCGGGCTCTAGATCATTTGTCCAACCAAGGCTCAAACACTAGTAACTCAACCCACCAAGGGCTCTAGAGTGTTTTTCCAACCAAGGATATGGTACTAGTAACTCAACCCCAACTGTTACAGGGCTCAAGAGCATTTGTCCAACCAAGGATCTAGGAACTAGTAACTCAACCCAAGCTGAGGAAACATGAGAACCAACCAAAACAAACAATTAAATAAACCCACAAAATCCATTTCTATATAGAAAATGTAAAGGCTAGGTAATCCATTATCAATCTAGGAAATCCTCCATGCCAATGACAAATCACAACCAATAATCCACATGCATATGCCATGCATGCCAAAATTAGTGAAGAGATCATACATACAACTTGGTACCTCAACGAAAATTTGATGTAGTTGTTGATCCCAATGCCCTCTTGCGCTTTCCTTCTCTTACTTTTCCTTCTTTCTACAAGAATCCAAGTATGCCGCACCCTCCCAGAGTTCTCCAAGAAACCTCTAAGTCTCCAAGAGTATGAGAGAGAGAGAGATATAATAATGAGAGTGCTCCAAAATTAAACTAACAAAAGGTTACACTGACCAAGCACGAGCCAAGAGCTTTCCAACTGATCCTCATAAGCCTTTTTATGAATGAAGTCTCTATTTTCTTCATTTTCCATTATTTTCCTTCCTTTTCCTCCTCACATGCAACATGTGACCATTCACCTCCTTTTTCTCCTAATTTCCATTATTTTCATAAATAAATGTGCCAAAAATACCATTTTGCCTTTCCAAAGGCTTAGCCATTTCCTTTTCCAAATTCCTTAGCCATAATAAACCAAATAAACACCCATTGGGATGTTTCCCCACCATTCAGCTGGGAATACCATCATCCATGGTTATTATTTTTCCTTTTTTAACTTTTATTACATGGAATTTTCACCAAGGTTGTTACAATCTACACTGATGTCCCTACATCAAAATATTCCATTTAAAAATTGCATGCTAGAAGTAAATTACAAAACATATGATATAACATTTTCATATAGGTAGGTCCAGGTGTCCATCCCATCCTTCTAATAGAGTTCCATAAATTATAAGAAAAGAAATACAAGTAGGTCTAATATAGTTTAGTTGTTTTAGTCAAACTGGAGCATTACATAAAAAAAAAAAATTATTATGTAATTTTTACCCATAATAGATTTAAAATTATTAAAATTTCACACTAAAACATGGATATGGACCAAAATATCCCTACATCTCTGCAATTGGTAGGCATATTACCAAACTATATCATGCTCTCATCCTAAAAAAACATATTTTCCATTGATGGCCCTTTCTCCTTCTTGGAGTAAATTGATGGATTGAATAAACAAACTCAAGTTAATCCAATAACTATATATCAGATTATAAATGAATGAAATACCAACCCTATTAGTCAAAATACTAGAATGAATATATCATTTAGGCCTAGATGCATTAAGGTGTAAGAATAATGAACTCAAATCTAGGAAACTCAGTAGAAAACCTTCAATTGTTAAGATTGAAGACTAGAATTTTTTGTACCTTTTGTGTAGCTCAACTAGATTTAACCATACAAATATCATACACAAAGGTGATTCCTACAAGCATGCCCATATTTTTTTGGCTTGGGTGAAATAACCCAGTAGAAAAATATCGCAGTCAATGACACTATAGGCATATTTGTAGAGATACCCATGCTTGCAACATCATTTTCTAAATTGTGACAACTTATCATAAAGTAATGGAAACACCTAGGGGCTCTACAATAAGCCTTCTTTGTAAAATTTGATTACATGAGAAAACATCTATGATGGGACGTCCCTTATTCACATTGGAGAACATGGAATTTAAGGATAATAGTGTCATTTGAGGATTAAATTAGCAGCATGGAATGAACGCTTTTAATTTAACTTACTATTATAATTTAAAAATTCTCAAATTCCACAGAAGAGGTGACAAGTGAGAGGCTAAAGCATCATTATTTTATTAGAGACCTGATTTCTTAGAATTGGAAAAGAACTTTAAAGAGAAAAATTAATGGGGGCTCTATACGGGCCAATGGGCTCATCATAGAAGGATTTTGATAAACAAATATCACGGAAACAAAATAAGTAGAGCCAATTAGAAATTGTTTCCCCTTATCATTCATAGTTTGGATTTAATTGCAACTTAATTGATATTAGGCAATAATTGAGGGCTTGAACAACCATATGATTACTATCATTTCTATAATGCACTCCACTTACTTATAACTGATTTATTTCCTTCCATAGCCTTGGCCCCTATATGGCCTTAAGGCCTTAAAAATTGAACATGACAATTTTTTTATTAAATTTTACTAAATAAAAAGTAATTGAAAATTAACTAAAAAAAATTGCATATTAAACAATTGAAATAAAAGCTCTTATAAAAATTCACAATTTTTTAAAAATTACAAGTAAGAAGTTGAAATACTATTTTGAAAATAAAGTATCCTAACATGTATAAGTTAAATTTCTATAAATATATATACTAGTATAACTCATAACAACTTTACCAATAATGACAACTTATATTGAAACTTCTAGTTCTATAATTTAAAATATTGATAATGAGATAAAATTATAAGTATTATAAGAAAAAAAAACATGATAATAATCTATGATACTATAGATATTTAAAAAAATTATACAATTACAAATAGTGCCTTGCTTACTACCATCTTACACTACTACACAAAGAGCACTTTTAAGACATTTTTAAGACATTTTTTTAAGACAAAAGAAATATCTTGTCTTAAAAAAGACTTGCTTTTATTTAGTTATTTTAGGTTAAAATTTAATATCAATTGAATTGTCTTAAATAAAAAAAATTAAGACAAAAATAATTTGAGACAAAAATAGTTTAAGACAAAACTTTCTATTGAAGACAAAAACAGTTTGAGACAAAAATATTTTAAGACAAAACTTTATGTTTAAGACAAAAA
>APFE031527419.1:0-13286 GCA_000404065.3 Pinus taeda
TTCTTAGTGAAGCCATATAGCCAAAGAGCTGCCTTAAAATGCCTTACAGATGCTGTCGGGTATATCATACCCGACATTTAGGATGCCACCTTTGCTGCCCAATTCAGCTTGCGCCTCAACAGACTGCCAGAAGTGGAGCCGATGCTTGCGATAAGCCAGCTCAGGTTTAAAGGCAAACAACCTGAGTCATGATTCACATCACCGACTGCCAGATCGCCCCAAGAAGACAGATCGCATTTACTGATACCAATTTAGTAGGATTTTGTTTCATAGATTTTTTTTAGCTTAGTAGTATTTACAGACCCTTTCATGCATTTAGAAAGGGTCGTAAAGTTTTGTATATGACTTAAACCCTGAAGTTGCACTATTGTACTTCAGGGATATTCTTTTATGAAACTGGACCAATTATTCTGAGTTTAATGAGGAAATTTTTTTATGCAAATGTGCACTACTGTCTTTGTTTAAAAGCATTTTTGTGTTGAGCGAAGAATTGTGAATATCGATTGATATCTGCGATTGACTAACAGCTCACATGGTACTATTATCTGCGTCTGTACTCATTCCTATTATATGAATTGTTATTTAAATGCTCTTGCTATTATCGCTTATATATATATGTGCTTTTCACAGCATCCTTTATGCATCCCACTATTGGTTGTCTATAGCATGCTTCTCTTTCAATCGTATATATGTATCGATGATATAAATAGTGAATGCAGTAATTTGTATTAATCGCTTCATTGTGACTATTCATATGAAGTAATCTTTGAATGATCGAATATCTCTTGTTTAATTTACAGAGTCATCTATATGCCTGTTAAATAGATAAGAATTATTTAACGTTGCATTCCGAATGAATAAGTTGTTCTCGGGATTAGTATTAGTTTCTCTACTTTTGCCAATAGAATAAGCTAGTCGCCTATCATCAAAATCAAACTATTCATCACCCATCCATCCCTTTTATTCATTATCGGGAAACTGGTCCCATTATCTCCAGTCGGAGCCACCATCCCAAACGGAAAAGGAGCTGTACTAAGGTCCGGACCGGGTCGTTATCCCCCAATGTTGTTGCAGCGATTTTCGAGGCCTCAACACCAGGGTAATTCTTTTTATTATGCACTATTTGAGCAGTCTACAAATTTTTTTTAGGCGTAGATTTATATATATCAATTTAGATAACTCTCAAATTACTTTAATGAAGAAAATATTTTCAAAATAATGAACAAGAAATTCAACTCTTGTAAGTTAGTCATCCCTATTAAACCAACATTCTACAAATATTCTAAGCATGAACCAAGATTAAAGAGACTGAAAACTTGAGCTACAGTAAACAACACAAACATAAACAAGATAACAAGTCACCAAATTAGATATGTATCTAGCAATTGTATCATTGGAGACCAAATAAGAGAATGTTGTCTACTATCAAAATTGAAATTAACTTTTAACTAAACTAACAGTGAGTTTCTTGAGCTTGTAAGTATCCCACACTATAGTAGTATGGACTATAAAAGTGCAGGTCAAGTGTGTATATCCTACATAGTAATGAAATTAACATATATTTCAAATAAAGAAGCCATCCAAGTTGGTTTATATTTTGTAATAAGTGCAGAAAATAATTAATATGATTGGATTTGACTACTCATTCATAAAATCTAAATGCTAATAATGTTTATCTATCATACAAAATTATTGATTTAACAATTTAAATAATTAATAATACATGAATGACACCAATTTCTGGGAGTGGGCCCTTCCCTTGGAACAAAGCATTATCAAGGAAAGTTTTATCATCAAAAGGAGTAAATTTAATTACACATAAACATTGTAATGGATATCATCTACTATTCTATATTAAAACAACTATGTTACAACTCATGCTCATGTTCTATAATTAAAATGTTACCCAACTTTTGAATCATTGATTTGGCCCATTTTACATCATTATTCACAAATTAAAAAACAAACTTTTATATTTTCCACAAAATAAAACATGTAGTTATGCCTTTCTGTCTTAAGGATGACAACTAGAAACATTTAGCATGAATATTTAACAACTTGGGTAAAAATGACATTCATGGTTTAGGAGACAATTGTTATAACTTTGTTGTTTACTGTGACTCTGACTATGTAGCTTTTGCAACTAGTAATTTTTTCACAACTTCTATAACAAACACTAGGTCTACAACATTTTCAATTAATACTTGTCCTAAACCTTCCATAACAACATCTTAAAATGAATTTATTTCTACAAACACATAAGACAATGGTAAAAAAGTGCATAATTCTCTTATTCATACATCTAAATGTCTATCAAGATGCAAATGTTAAATCCAAATTTATCCGATGTCAAGGATCTTAAAAATGGCTTAAAATTAAGGTTGAAAAAGGAATATAATAGGGGAAAGGTTGATCAAAAAGTTTCAAGAAAATATGGCATTCCCATGACCCAAAACAATTCCTTCATAAAAAAGGCTAAGATGGAATATAATATTTTTTCCTTTAATAAAGCCATTGATACCATATAAATTGATCTTGTTCTAAATACAAAGATGCAACAGTTACCTTTTGTAAGGATTACACTTGGTGTAGATAAAAATATTGCTCCATTTGAAATATCCATTTTATAGGACCTTTTCCAACAAACTTCCTCATATGAGTCTTTAGAATGAAGTAGTTTCTTGGTGTTGAGTTTAGCCTTTGATGTTATAGATCTTGGAGTGGTGAATGACCATGATACTGTGATTCAATATTTGTGATCTCCAATTGTGATGAAATACTCCCCATATGTGATTGAGTCCCAACACAATTGTTCTCCTTATTTTTATGATTTCCTTAGATCTTGATATCCCTTTTACGAAGCCTCTCTAAGATAAGTTTTTGTATTTCTTCCATGTTCTTCTCCATTTCATCCATGTTATAGCATCATTCAACACACTTTGATATGAGATGTTTATTGGCCTATTTATCTCCCTTATTCCCTATGGCATACTTGATGCTCCCTAAAAAGTATTAAAAGAAACACTCTTTCAAAAACCATATGCTCTTATTGTTTTGACATCATATGTATTTTTGCAACCCTTATCAAAACAAGTTGGTATATATGTGAGTCTCTTTAAAGTAACTTGTGCATGCCTACAAAATGCACCAAAAAAATTAAATGTGCGCATATTTTTGGGAAAGGTTTATATCTAGACCAAAAGCCACCTATTGTAGCCCATACATTAACCACCTCAACCAAATTTTGGTGGTATAGAAAGATGCCATGGGTATGAGAAAATCCATTGCTTTCCATAAGCATCCCAATTCTAGTGAATTTCCCATTATCTAAGTCTATCCCCCTTCGCTCTTTTATTCATTTCCCATTAGGAAACCCTAGTTTCATTGTTTTCCATATCCCTCCCCTATATTATGATTGATTTTTCATCAGCTTAGAGCAGAAGAGTGAGGAGGATATCTTGAGTGGCCCAAGAAGGAGGAATTATGAGGATGGTTTTGTGAAATGTGTGTGGTAAGGAGCATATACATGTGTATTAGCATTGCCACAAATTAAATAATAAAGAAACTCATTCTCATTCCAATATTATTGTTATATGCAATGAATTTTGTTTTTATGCTTTAAGATTTGATTGTCGTGACCTAATAGATATATGTATGCCTTGATTCTTGGTTGTTTCATTGTTTTCCGCCTACATTGGATGCAGGCCTAAAATTCAAAGGTAGTGAGGAGAAAAAAGGAAAAAGGATCTACTCCAACCATAAAACCTACAAGTAGGTCCTTTGACTAGTAGATTAGTATTTTCCCTCTTTGCATGCATTTTTGGGTTAGTGTCTCGATTGTGTTGTACCTACTCTGCTAAGGTCTTTAAGCACGACCTTAGGGGATAATGCCCATAACAATTCATCTTATTTTCCATGTGTTCTTAATTTTCATTCATTATATTTTATATTTCCTTTTTAATGACTTCCTCATAATGTAAGAAATCCACTTTTGTCTCATCTCATCAACTTGGTTCTTTAATCAGGAGAACCTATATTTTGTGTGTTCACCTTTTTTAGGTGTCAGTAATGAGTTTTCATGAGCATTAGTATTTATTGTAGAACCCATTTCCATATGAAAAAAATAATAGTACTCTTTATCATAATTTTCACTCACCCAAAAATGAATCTTGTAATAAAAAGTTAAAATGTTAAAAATTGTTTAGATGGTTGACCTTTGTATTGGTATATCTATGAAATTTGAGCCCTTTTAAGTCTAGAATTTTGGCTTGTAGCACCCTAATATTATTTTTTTTAAATCCCGAAAGTTTCACAATCTAAAACTTCATTGGAAAATGTGATAACAAAAATTTCAACAAGGCTTGTTCAAAACTAATTTCGAGAATAGTAAAAAACCATAAATTCCACACTATATATTCATAAATATAATAGTTAAAATCTGAAAATTTCCACATTTAATACATTATTTATCTTTAATATTTTATAGATTGCCTGACACTTCAACAAAAATTTTTTATTTTGAAAATTCCAAGATGACTCTTTTAAAACTGATTTCACGATTAGTCACAAACCATAGCTTCCATAGGGCTATATCTCTAAAATTATAATGAAAAAATCTGAAATTTTTATCACCTATACTATGATATTTCTCCTTAGTATCCACAAAATTTCATTGTATGAAACTTTCCAAGAAGAAAGATATATAAAAAATAAAAGGGTGATTCATGTGAGACTAATTTTAGGATTAGTCACGAACCCTAACTTCCATAGATTATATCTATGCAAATATAGTGAACCAAATATTGAAATTTTGACTAAATGTACTTTATTTTTCCATAGTCTCTTCAAAATTTCACCATATAAAGCTTCTGAGGAAAAAAATGTTGAGAAATGGCAACAAGAAATTCCATTTTAATTTTTCCTTGAATTAAATGGTGAATTAAAATTGTAATTCTTTTCTCATAGCAACTTGTAATAGTTAATTAAGTTTAATTAACTTAATTAGTTTAGGAATTTTGAGCTGGAAGTATTTCTATAGTCATGTATATGTTCTCCCTAAATTTTAGGGGTCCATGATAAGTTTATTTGAGTTGTAATTAGATTAACTCAATTTACGAAGTTATGGTCAGTTAAATTAGTTCTAACTATTTGTGGAACTAATAGAGGACTAACAATCAGTTGGTGCACTGGTGCATCCACAAGTGTTACTCCAGTTAACTAAAGATTTCCTCATGAGAAACTCATGCATGTCAGTTCAGAGAAAGACCCAGTTGAAACTAGAGTGCAGGGACAATGTACTATCAGTTGTATGATTTACTGAGTTGTAAATATCATGCATGAAATCAGGAAGAAGACCTAATTAGGATTGCACAGTTTTGGAAGAATGAATTCCCTTTAAATACGGGCTATTCATCCTAGGAATTGTGCAAAGAAATAGGGGCTTGGAAGGCAATGGAAATTGGCTTAGTGTTGGCTAATAAAGGGCTTGTGAGGTAGAGAGTTGAGCATACTTATGCGGAATTATTCTTGTGAGAACAATCTTTATATCTTCACTCATATTTCTGACTTAATGCAATACAAATAGGTGGGGTTTTTGAGCTGTGGCTTTTCCCAGGAAAACTTATTTTGTTATGTGCCATTAATTTGTCTTCTTCTTGTTCATATTGTCTTCATCGATCTATTGGAATCCACTAGTTGAAAGTAGAATTAGATTCTTGTCTCTTGTTTTAGTATATTACATGATCTTGTGAATCTATAGGAAATTGTACATGGTATCAGAGCTAAATTCAATATACTAGAGGAGATTTCAAAGTTTTGAGTTTTGGGTTACAGGTGAAATTCGAATTTGCAATACATACTTCAGATGGCATTCTGCGGATTATGGCTCGAGTATGCCTTGTAAGGAAACTCAAATTATATAGCCTAGAGGGACAGAATGGAGGCTATGCTAGAGGATAATGACTTGAAGGAATTCATTGATCAAGACATTCCTAAGCCAACAACATCGGATGCAAAAAATCTAGTCGAATGGAAGAAGTGTGTGGCGAAGGCGAGGATGAATAATCCTTGAGGGAGTTCAATACCACATTGTCTTGAGTCTCCATGGCAAGGAAAATTTGTATGCTATGTGGAAATAATTAACAAACTTGTATCAGAACAACAATGACCAAAGGAAATTGGCACTAAAGGAAAAACTGTGAAAAATCAAAATGGAGAAAGGCGAGACTATTCCAAAATACTTAACCAAGTTCACTCATTGTCGTGATGAGCTTGGAAGTGTTGGAATCACGGTTGTCAAGGATGATATGGTGAGTCGTGCTGTTCTGGGACTCCCAAAGAGTTGGCATAGTTATGGGAAGTGTATGGTACTTATATAGTGGAGCTTCATTCCACATGACTGGCGATAAGGAGTTACTCAATGACCTGAAGTAGAGAGATCTCTGGATGCATATAGAGATGGGTGATGATGGGAGGTATAGCGCTACTGGATTAGGCATGGTTACTTTTCAGAAGGAGCATGGTGCTCCACTCACCTTGAATAATGTTATGTATGTGCACGGGCTGAAGAAAAACTTGGTATCCATTTCCATGCTTGAGGATAGAGGCTATGATATGATCTTCTCGAAAGGGAAGGTGTTCCTTTGACACATAGCCACGAGTCAAGTAAAGAAGATAGGGATTCTGGTGAAGAATATCTATAATATGGAGGTAGAGGATTGTGCTTCTTTGAGCACAAAAGCAGAGGTGGTGCAGAGTTGAGACGTTGGTGAGTTGTGCCATAGGCGATTGGGTCACTTGCATCATAGGGCTTTGAAAATCATGCAGTAGATATCCACTAGTTTTCCCAAACGTACACTAGAGCAAGTTGATACATGCAAGGGGTGTACTTTGGGTAAATACAACAAGTCTTCCTTTCATGACAAAGACAGTCAAGCATAGGATTTTCTAGAGTGAGTACATTCAAATGTGTGTGGACCATTCTTGATAGCGTCCACGACTAAACACGGGTATTATGTTATATTTGTTGATGACTTTTCTTGAAAATGATGGATATTTTTTTTATGCAGAAAAAGGATCAAACCTTCACAAATTTTTGTGAGTTTAAAGCATTGATGGAGAAAGAGTTGAGCAATAATATTAAATATCTATGGAGTGATAATGGTGGTGAGTATGTCTCAAATGAGTTTAATAACTTCTGTACAGTGGAAGGGATTAAATGGGAGTTGACGACACCCCATAACCCTCAACAGAATGGGGTGGCCGAGAGGAATAACAAAAGCATAGCAGGGGTAGCGAGGGAAATGTTACATGATCAGGTTCTCCCACTACATTTGCGGGCTGATGCATGCAACACAACAGTTTATGTTTAGAACCATAGCCCACATCAGATACTTAGGATGAAGACACTAATGGAAGCTTATTTTGGTAAGAGGCCAGATATTGGTCACTTCAAGATTTTTGGGTCATTGGTATATTTCCATGTGACTAAAGATGCACGGAATAAGCTTGAGCCGAAAATAGGGTTGGGAATATTTGTTGGGTACACTGAAACACCTCACAACTATTGTATGTACTTGCCGACCAACAGGATGACAATGGTTCATAGGGATGTCAGATTCGATGAGGAGAAGGCTATGTGAGTTTCCCTTGAGAGGGAGCTTCAACTACATGCATTTGAGGAACTTTTATCTCCTAAGGTTGAGGAGCCTTAGATTTATGTGGAACATCCACATGTAGAGGATCCGAGAGTGGAGACATCCACTCAAGTAGAGTCTTCCAGAGATGGGAGAAAGCACACCAGAGAGGAGGATAGATTTCTATCAGATGCTAAATATAATGTAAGAGCACCCACATCACAATGCAAACATGGCTCTTATGAGCGGACGTGTTGTGACAGATCCATATTCCTTTGAGGAATTAGTGCAGTAACCGGTTTGGGTTGATGCCATGGCAGAGGAGTATGAATCCATAGCTCATAATAGTGTTTGGGATGCGCTCCTGAGATTTGAGGATAAGTCTGTGGTGAGCTCCCATTGGCTTTACAAGTTAAAGCAAGCTGCAGATGGTAGTGTGGAGAAGCATAAGGCTAGATTTGTGGTCCATGGCTTTTCATAGGTAGAGGGGATTGACTATGATAAGACCTTTTCTCCTATTGCAAGGTACTCATTGATCATATCTATATTGGCACTATTAGCACAGATGGTTTGGAAGATACATAAGACGGGTGTAAAGACAACCTTCCTTAATGGCACGATTGAGGAAGAGGTGTACATAAAGCAAACTGAATGTTTTGAGACCTTCGACCATGAGTTGCATGTGTGCTAGCTCAAGAGAGAATTGTATGGGCTGAAGTAAGCACCTCATGTTTGGTAGACCAGGATATAAAACTACTTCACCGGGTTGGGCTTCAAGATGTGTGAGGTGGATGCGAACCTGTACCACATGATGGTGGAAGGTAAATTATTGATCATTGTACTTTATGTTGATGATTTCATATTGACAGTTGATGATCAACTGATCAAATCTTGCAAGGAGGACTTTGCAAGAGAGTTTGAGATGAAGGACTTGGGGCTCATGCATTACTTTCTGGGCATGGAAGTATGTTGGGGTGATGGGGAGTTGTTTGTGTCTCAAGGAAAGTATGCCATCAAGATACTCATGAGGTTCCACATGGAGAGAGGCAAGCCTATGGAGATTCCTCTAGCTGGTAACTAGAGGAAGGAGGATGCTACTTTGGGAGAGGTAGTGGAAGCTACTATTTACAGGTAGCTTGTGGGTTCACTCATGTACTTGGTAAACACACGCCCATATTTATGCTGTGCAGTTAACCAACTTAGTCACGTAATGGTTACACCTACCAAGTTGTATTGGAAGGCTGCAAAGCATGTACGAGATACCTCAGGGTCACTACTCAGTACGGATTATGGTACAGATGGGCAGAGGAAGTGAAGCTTCAAGGCTTCACTGATGCAAATTGGGTAAGGAGTCCATCTGATAGGAAGAGAACATTAGGAGGGATCTTCAGTATTGGGTCAATGACAGTTTCTCGGTACATCAGGAAACAAAGATCAGTTACACTTAGTTCAGTAGAAGCAAAGTACATGGATGCAAGTCAGGCAACATGTGAGGCCATCTAAATGAGGAAGATCCTGGTTGGTCTATTTGGTCAGCAAATGGATCCAACAATGATTTACTGCGATAATCAGAGTCGTATCAAACTCTCTTAAAATCCAATTTTTCATGATTGGTCCAAGAATATTGATATCTGATATCATCATCTTAGAGATTGTGTATTGAGGCGGATCATGTTGTTAGAGTACATTCCCATGGAGGAGCAAGATGTTGACATTTTGACAAAGGCATTGTCAAGATGTAAATTCGAGTTTCACAGAGACAAGATCGGGGTAGCTAATAATCCCTTTCTTGTTGAGAGGGTGTGTTGAGAAATGGAAACAAGAAATTCCAGTTTAATTTGTCCTTGAATTAAACTATAAATTAAAATTGTAATTCTTTTCTCAGAGCAACTTGTAATAGTTAGTTAAGTTTAATTAACTTAATTAGCTTAGGAATTTCGAGTTGGAAGTCTTTCTGTAGTCATGTATATTTTATACCTAAATTTTAGGTGTCCATGATGAGTTTATTTGAGTTGTAATTAGATTAACTTAATTTACTGAGTTATGTTCAGTTAAATTAGTTCTAACTGTTTGTGGAACTAATATAGGACTAACAGTCAATTGGTGCATCCACTAGTGTTACTCCATTTAACTAAATATTTCCTCATGAGAAACTCATGCATGTTAGTTAAGAGAAAGACCCAGTTGAGACTAGAGTGTAGCGACAATGTACTATAAGTTGTATGATTTACTGAGTTGTAAATCTCATGCATGCAATAAGGAAGAAGACCTAATTAGGATTACGTGGTTTTGGATGCATGATTTCTCTTTAAATACAAGCTATTCATCCTAGAAATTGTGTAAGGAAATAAGGGCTTGGCAAGCAGTGGAAATTTGCTAAGTGTTGGCTAATAGTGGGCTTGTGAGGTAGAGAGTTGAGCATACTTGTGCGAAATTGTTCTTGTGAGAACAAACTTTGTATCTTCACTCATATTTCTGACTTAACACAATACAGATAGGTGGGGTTTTTGCGTTATTTCTTTTCCCAGTAAAACTTATTATGTTATGTGCAATTGATTTGTCTTCTTTTTGTTCATATTGTTTTCATTGAACTATTGGCTTCTGCTGATTGAAAGTAGAAGTAGATTCTTGTCTCTTGTTTTACTAGATTACATGATCTTGTGAATCTACAAGAAATTCTACAAAAATGTTAAAGTGAAAAGTCTATAATGTCTTTGTTGAAGGAGAAAAATCCTAGGATCATAGTTTTAATACCAAAAAATATGAACCAAACACCTTAAAAATGATAAAATTCAATGAATAAAATCTACTTTGAGGGGTAAACCTCCTTCTATAATGAATCCTATACAAAATACAATATAGGATGAGCCTAATACTAGGTCTCCTTGGTGTATACATACGAGACATATGGGTACAATTATAATGAATAGGTACAATGAAAGGTTCTACATGACCTACTAATATATCAATACAAATGTAATAACTCGATATCAAGGGCTTAGTAATGGGTTTTATGCTTAATAGAATAGATATTCAAAGAATAAATTACAGAGTCATGTTATAGAATATAGAATAAGACATAGTAATCAAAGAATAAATCAACTACATTATGATATTTATCTATATAGAAACTAACTTTTATAGATGTTCGTATTTAGACTATAATGTCTCCTAACAATATTAAAATTTGCATCCTTGAAAATAACACATTAATTAGGGTGAAGCGTTATAAAATATTATACATAACTCATCCAAATTTTAATTCTTGAAGCCTCTCACAAGTGTCAATGTTTCTTGCATCAATAGTCATGGCATCTTCTAGTGAAACCATTTATCACTTAGAATAATCATTTTCCTCTACAACCAAGCTACACATGGCATCCCCCTATTGCCCTACTTTAATGGCACAAAAAATCCAACCAAGTTTCATGTAACATTTGTTGAGCCTCAAAATTACTCTTTCCCTTCTCATTCATTTTCTTTGTTTTTCCACGAGAAAGATGCATTCTCATCACAAATGACCGGTATATACTGTCTTAAGGAGGACATTTAGTGATTTACATGTTATGCTTTTATGTTTTGTTGTTTGAATAATTTTTTTTTATATTAGCTACGGAACTCAACCTATTCTGCAGCTAATCGGCTGTTTCGTAGCTACTTTCATGCTCTAACAAGTTCCAGGTGTCAGAAGGAGAAATTAGCTACATGGGTAGCTTGGAAATTATCGTGACATGGACCCTATCCTATTCACTTAGCCCAAGTTGACAAAGAAGATGGCATAAGACTACGGTCAATGGATAAGTCAAACGCAGAGACCGAAGGTAACAAGACTCTGTTTCGTGGTTAATTAACACGTTCCACAGTGATGAGAAGCATTATCTGGAACAACTACCTGTACCTACGGACTCCAACAACCACAATGTCTTGGATTTATGTCTCCAGTAGCCGAGGAAGAAACTATGCATATCTGTATTCTACGTGTTTGGCTATTGCATGTTTTTCTCCACAAACAGTTGTATGGTTTTTCTTATAAATACCTGTGTAAAGGACCAAAGAAGTTAGTAGTAATAGTGATAGTTTTATTGTGAAATCCTAGTTTTAAACTCCGTAATTCCTGGGCATTTTGTGTTCCTGTTTTTAATATGAAGACCGTGTGTTTTATGGAAATATGAAGGAGTTTTCTTGGAGTTGACTGAGCAAGCATAACCTAATCAGTTGCAGAGGGCCCCTGCACTGAAGAAGGTTTCATTTCATTTTATTTTTCTTCTTCTTGTTAACTATAAATTCATTATTTTCTTTCACAGTGTTTATAATCATTTTCTTACTAACAATGTTTATAATGCAATTTCCATCATTTTGTTATTAGCATTGTTCATAATTTAGAAGTAGCTTCCATTTGCTTGATCTCTTTTTAGTTTATCAGTTGTTTAGAAGATGAAACTCAGTAATGTAATCTAGTTTACTTCATTCATTTTTTTGCTGGTTTAAATTCTCAATTAGACTGATCAGTGCCACTTAATGTCTTTGCCATTTTATTTTACTAACTCATGGTGTTAATGAATATTTATGAAAAACCCTTCAAGTTGATAATTCATCCTTAACTAAGTGGTTGAACATTTCATTTATGCAATGAGTTATTGCTGCATCTCTGTATTTGTTTTCTCTTAGATTAATGAAGTACAAAATTCCTCAAATGTCATCCCAAGGAGACTTTCTCCCAAAATTGAGAGGCAAAGTAACTAAGTATTTGATTTAGTTTTATTTCTGTAATTAGTTAGACATCAGTTGTAAATTTCATTTTCAGTTTTAATTCATGATTTGGAAATAATGGTAAAACAAAAATAGAAACTTTGTTTTCATTTCTTGCTTAAACTTTGCTTCCAAGTCTTTCTTAGCTCTATTTTCATTTTTTTAGATTTTGAGTAGTCTTTACGAAAGTTAGATTTAAGTTTTTGATAATTACATTATAAATCATTAGGAATTAAAAGACCAAAAGCCCCCCAAAACAGCATAAAACACAAAAACAATGAAGTAAGAAGGGTTATCTAGCACAAACAATGGACTATGCTTCATTAGTTTACGATACCCAGATTGATAGCTTATGTAGAACAATTTAGGACACTAAATTGACCAAACATTTTGGCGCCACTGCCGAGGAAGTGTAACTAGGTAGCCTTATCTCTTACATTAAAAAAAAAATAACATTTATAGAGAAAGAGATTCTAGGGGTAGATTTATAGCTAGGGGCAGAAGTTAAATTCCTACAACACCACCTACTTGTTGTGGTAAAAACACAACCACCCCATTATTGATGTGTTCACTTTAAATAATGGGGACCCTTTCTATAAAAATTTTGGCTAGACATCTTTTTGGATTTTTATTTAGTTGATTGCCCTACACTTTTATTAATTTTTCATTTTCTTTGGATTCTTGTTTTGATTTCTTTGTTAAAATCAATTTTTATATGCTTTCCTTTGATGCTTGTTTCGCCTCATTTGGTCAACTGGTTTGAAAATGCTACTCCTTTAAAGTTTCGTCATTTATCTAGCCTGGGTTAAAAATGCATAAAATGTATAATTGTAGGTTTTAACCCTGTACAGAAATTACCTGCATACGAATTCTAAATCACAGGAAAAATAAAAATGCGAGAGC
>APFE031527422.1:0-13134 GCA_000404065.3 Pinus taeda
AAAAACAAAAAAATGTGTATTGTGTTTGTATGTTATTATAATTTGATATTGTATAGTAAACTATATTTGTTAATAAAAAAAAAATTGTGATATTTTCTTGTAATGTTTACATTTTTAATTAATTCTGTTGTGATTTATGTATGGGATATTATATGTATTTTGAATTAATTTGAATATATGTGTAAAATTTGTGTATTTTAAAATAATTTAAATACATTGAAATTTGATGTTTTGGGGGAGTAACCCATAAAAATAAAAATAAAAATTGTATTTGATTGTATGACATTTAATTCTATAATTTTAAATTGCATATTCACCCATCTTTTCCCCAATAGTTTCATATTTTTTCATGAAATGTTTAGATATAATAAATTAACATTGTTTGTTTTACAATAGTTTAAAATAATGTAAGTACTTGGAAATTTGATGTTTTAGAGACATACCATTTAAAAAATTTGTATTGTGTTTGTATGATATTATAATTAATTCTTGTATGTATTTTGTATGCCATGTTATATGTATTAAGAATTAATTTCAACTTAAAATTTGTGTATTTTAAAATAATATAAATAAGTTGAAATTTGATGTTTTAAAAAAAAAATTAGATATAATAAATTAGCAGTTTGTGTTTTACAATAGTTTAAAATAATGTAAGTACTTGGAAATTTGATGTTTGATAGATAAACATTTAAAAAAAATATATTGTATTTGTATGATATTATATTGTATATTAAACTATATTTGTTTATAAAAGAAATATGTGATTTTTCCCTTAAATGATTAAATTTTGAATTTATTGTACTCTCATTTTTGTATGCTATGTTATATGTATTTTGAATTAATTTGAATACAGGTGTATGATTTGTGTATTTTAAAATAATAAAAATACATTGAAATTTGATGTTTTGCGGAGTGACTTGTAAAAAAATAAACTGCATTTGATTGCATCACATTTAATTATATAGTGTTAAATTTCATATTCATTTAAGCTTACCCCATAGTTTCCTATTTTCGTGAAATGTTTAGATATAAAAAATTAACACTTTGGGTTTTACAATAGTTTAAATTACTGTAAGTACTTGGATATTTTATGTTTGAGAGGCATGAACATTTAAAAAATTTGTATTTTGTTTGTATGATATTATAAGTTTATATTGTATATTTCACTGTATTTTTTTATAATAAAAGAAGTGTGAATTTTTATTGAAATGTTTAAATTTTTAATTAATTATGGTGTGAGTTTTGTATGCCATTTTATATGTGTTTTGAATTAATTTGAATACATGTGTGTACAATTTGTGTAGTTTAAAATAATTTAAATACATTGAAATTTGATGTGTAGGGGAGTGACGTGTAAAAAAAATTAAAATGTATTTGATTGTGAGACATTTAATTCTATAATTTTAAATTGCATATTCAAGGATGATTTCCCCAATGCTTTCCCACTTTTCATGAAATGTTTATATATAATAAATATATAATTTGATTCTTTTAATTAAAATTATTTGTTTATAGATATTAAGGACCATTGTTTTATCCCCTCATGGAGGTGGATATCAAGAGTACCCATAAGGTTGGGAGGCTTTCTCACCACCCCATTGCTTCATATTTCAATTCAAGAGGGTTGGTTGGGTGGCCAACCCACCCTATTCACCAAACTTGTGAGCATTTCTTATTAAGCTTAAGAGTATGGCAAGTCTTCACTCTTGTCTCTATCAACTGATTTTATGATGTGCTACATAGTTCCCTCCTAGTAGGTGGTATTATTTGTGGGGACTTTCAACATGCCCAACAAATTTCATGTGGCCACTAGGAATTTATTTTTCCATTTTACACCTTTTGCCAATGGTTTGGTTGTTTGTGCTTTGAACTAGTCTATGTATTAGTAGTTTGGGGCTAGAGATGGCCAATTAATGGGTAACTTTGACTCTGTCAATGAGACTTGTAACTTGAAATCGTGGCTTCTTCTAGAGTTGGTTTTCCGCTCCCTCTATTCAAGTTTGGAGTTAGTGCATTTAACCATCCTTTTGGTGCTCACATTTCTATTGGTCTTGATTTTATTGGATTTAGTGAAGTGTGTAGCACAATGTTTAGGAGTAGTTGGGGTTACCCACTAGTGCTTGTTGGAAATGGCTTGAAGCTTTATCCTACCCAAGGGTTTCCATCTAATCCTTGTTACTATGTTCTAATGTGATCTGCATTTTTTTTCCTTGTGTTGTTAATAACAAGGACAACTACCATAGAATTTTCCCACCAGGTTCCCAATGGAGGAAAGTTATGCGTGACTCCAAAAATCCAAGGGAGGGTTCAATAGTCTCATCAAAACTCGGGTGGTATAAATTTATTTCGTAACCGGATCGAAAGGGGAACACGAGCGGTGCATGGAGAGGCTAGTGCTCCCCCAAAACCATCGCCCAACTTCACATGTAGCCTTCTTCTCTCCAATCACAGTGAAGAAACCTCGTGCCATAGGGTAAATATTCAACGCTTCCCTCGAAAGGGGCTTCCATGTCTTAGAGATACATTTAAGCACATCCACAAGCCATGCCCATAACCCATAAAACATGCAAACCAAACCATTACTTGAAAAATATTTTTCAGAGTCTAAAGCTTCCTCATCTAGAAGAATGTAGAGAGAAAAATTATCTTGCACCACTAGAGGACCACAACTAGACTTCAACATAGAATTGTACGAAAATGAAGAAGAAATAGCCTTATTGCAAGCTGTAACTGCAAAAGAAAAATATTTATTTGCCAAATCACGAGGATTCACCATTGAACTATGTGCACAAAATCCATGCAAATAGAGAAAAGATTGGGCGGCTAGGCTTTTGGGGGAAACCCTAGGCACCACAAGGGATTCGAGAGCTCTTTCCATTTCGAAAGATATATGAATATTATTATAGCCAATATATTCCCTTCCCTAATTAAATTGATTTTTTAATATATTATAATGGTGATTTTTTTTTTATAGTTTATTCTTTGGTGATAAGATTCAAAAATAGTTATTTTATTTTGTTTGTGTGATTTTATATTATATAAAATATATATCAATAAATATAGAGCTCACTTTCTTTGACTTATGTTTTGAGCAACTTCCCTCAACAAGGATTGGAATTTAATGGGCAAAATGTGAGTCACAAGGCATTTTGCTCGTATTTGACGTTCAAACATTTTGCCTAAGTGTTTTTCCTCATGTGTTATAAACTTCACAAAACACATTTTTGATGGTTTATTATTTTCCTAAAACGTTATTAGTAGTCCATACAAATTTGTGTTCCACTTTGGTTGGTGACTGTCACGGTGTCAGCTGTAAAAACCATTTAACAGTTTGGGCTTACGAAGAATGGAAAAATCAATCTTAGGAACTCTTGATGCAATGTAAGTCATGGCTCCACTGGTCATGTAATTCACTGCTTGCAAAGTGAGTTAGACGATAGTGTCAAAGGGTATTGCACATCCATTTATTCACGGAGCATGGACTAAGATTGCAAAGATTAGGCAAACATTAATGTTGCCTATATGCACAACTCTCTCGTGACTGTGACTGAGAATGATATGGAGAGGGATCGCTACATGTTAGTATGGACTATTAGGCTCTCGATAAGGGCTCTCCTCTTTTTTGCATAATATGTGTATATTGTAATTCCACACTATAGTCACCTATGAAATCTAATCTGTGAAAAGGAGTGGAGGAGGCGTAAGGTCATGGTGGAATTGGTCATTGACATCTCTTAAAAGCATCAAAATTTATGTTTGATATGCATATTGACACATTGCGAATTCTACGTATACAACTTTTAGCTCAGAAACTTACGTAGATTCATGTCAAAATCGTGTTTAAATAGGTATTTTTCGATGTGAGATTGTGAGACTTCATGTCTCATGTATTCATATGACATGTATTGTTCTCCGGGGCTTACTGAAAGTTGATGATTGAAAATTTCTTTTAGCTTCAGAAATTGATGGGGTTACAACAAGGTTTGATCGATTGAAACCTTTTATTTATTTGAATGGTGCCACCTTCACAACCATTTGAAATATCAAAATGCTTCTTGTGTTCATTTTCATCAAATACATACATATATATATATATATATATATATAAAGTGGTAGGATTGTTGAGCTAGTTGTACAGGCTAGCAATAGAAGTGCACATATATATATATATAAAGGGGTAGGATTGTTGAGCTAGTTGTACAGGCTAGCAATAGAAGTGCATATTTCTATGATACAAGCACCAATTTTTGATATGAGAGATGGTGTCCACATCCTTTGAAAACAAAACCCTAAATGAAACTTCTAAAATATGATACCTTAACAAGTAAGACTATTTTTACTCAATAATCCTCCGTTTTCAAATGGAATTGTGTTTTTATTAAAAGAAGATTACATGCTCATATGTGAGACATAGGAGAGAGGAGATGGTTTATGTATTGTGTATATTAGCTTAGAATTGATTCATCTTACATCGTATATGATTAGAATAGACATTATAAAAACAATATATTATTCTCTCGCTTCTCAATTGTGTGTGTGTGTGTGTGTATAATTTATATCGTTTTGGGTTCGAAAAAGTAATTGGAGAAAACAATGCTTGGGTTCACATACCTAAATCATTGAGAGGAGAAGCCTCGAAGCATGTAAATTTGCATAGAGATTTTTCTTTTAGGTCCTCCCAACATAAATTAATTATGAGGACGTTTAAAAAATAATTAAGAATCTCAATCCATATATGCCGAAGCGATTCAGTGAAGGAGAACTCAAACCTTTTCCATGGAAAAGAAAACTCAATTTTCCACATATTTTAATCGAATTAATTGATTATATGTGTAGGACTATAATCATGTAAATATGGAAATTAAAATGACCATACTAATTCTATTTTGCATGATTATCTTTTCGCAATTCTCGTTCAAATGTAGAATGACTAAGAAAGCTTAATTGAGTTCAAAATTATATGTTGTAAAGCTCCTCAAACGTATGTGTTGATCTTTTTTGCTAGAAGAGTTGAACTTAAACTACTCTTCCCTTATAAACAAGTATGCAACCATTAGCCCTAATAACTCCAAAGGCCCATAAATCCTAATACCATTAACTAATGATCTTATTAAACGCAACGTTGCTAAAGTAATGGTTTCGAATGGTGGACTTCATGGTGAATGGTTGTATACTTGTATATAAGGTGGCATATTTTATTCTAAAATCAGCCATTATCATTCTTTACCTAAGCCAACCCACAACAAATCACTTTAGGTTGTGTATTTGCTTTACTTCTCCTCTACTCTATGTCAAGATGGTCTTTAATTTAAAATCAATTAGTCATTCTTATGATTTGTTTTAAGTTTAAAATGATAACAAGAGTGACAAAGTAGGGCCCATTGCATTGTCTTTTCTATGAGAGTGTGTCTATAATGGTTTTGAACAAAACTTATAATCAAGTACTTCTAATATTTACAATTAATTTTAATTTGATTATTAACTTCGTTACTAGAGGAAATGATATAAATATAGATTTTAAAATAGAAAATATGTTATAATTATTAATTATAATGAAACAATAAGAATATAAGAAAAATGTTTTAAGCAAAAAATTGTTGGTGAAGGGTTAATTTGTTTACCAAAGTACCACTTTTGGAGTGCAAAATTTTAAACATAGGGTTGTTTCTCATTTAAAAAAATAAATTAAATTCAAACCCTCCCTTCCACTACTCTTCATGTAGCCCAACCCAAATATTCACCATGAAACAAACCATAAATTTTGACTCGTAAAGAGGAATCCAAATTCAAACCCTCCCTTCCACTAGCGCAACCCAAATATTTACCATGAAACAAACGAGAACTCTCCCAAAAACCAATTACAGTAGTGTTGGAGGTCTCCTGAAATCTCACATAATAAAATCCATTTGTCATGATGCAAAGACGTGTCGCAAAGGATGGCCACCAAGCCATCTCTCTTAATTGCGTGGATCGCCCATCCCATACTCATTTCTTTCGTCCATCAACACCTTGATTGGGATTAAAATTCTTTGAAATAAGAAAAATTGATATTTTAGTTATTCATGTGTTTTTGAATTCTTTACATTTAGATATAAAACACACACACACATGATTTTTATATACATTTTTCATCATAATGTAATGTTGTAATTTAAGATTAATTGAAATTTTTAACTTGTAACCTTTCATAATATATTTAAATATAATATCTACAAAATTGTAAATTTTGTTTTAATTTGATCGATATTATAGCAATATATTATACACAACAATATAATATTACCTTTCATATATATTATAATCATATAATATTACTTTATGCAAAAACGCTTTATTTAATTTAATTTAAATATATTGAAATTTGATGTTTAATGGATATGAACTTCTCTAAATTTATAGTGGAGTGTGTGATACTTAATTTTCAAATTAAAAGTTGTACAATAGAAAATATATTTTTATTATAATTTGTAGTTTTTAAATTAAACATATATATAAATTTATTTAAAACGAACTATATATAATAAGAGGTAGTTAAATTTTTGGATATATTGAAGTTCATCTAGAATGCGAAGTGTGAGGAGACGCGCAGCTAGGGTTTCCAAGAGTTTCAGTGGTTGCTCCTAATGGAGGGCCACAAAGAAGGGAGCTCCACTCCCTCCTACAAGGACGCCGTTGCGAGGAAAGGCAAGTCCCCACTGGGTAATGTCAGAGGTTCTGTGGAAGAAGAAAAGCGAAATAATGAAAAGGAGACAGATGGGGCCAGGCCCAAAGAAAATGGCAGCACTAAAGATAAGGAGGAAGAAGACAAAAGCCAGGGAACAACGAACAATAAACAAAAAGGACCATGGAGACCCAAAATGGAGATCACTCTTAGAGTAGTGTTAAATGATCTTGCACTGCAGGGGCACAGAGAACATATGGGGACTTACGCTATAATTTGCAAATTCATGGGACTATGGTCCACTGAAAAGGATTTACAGACATGGATTAAGTACCACTAGAAACCCAAAGGAAGCATCGATCTTCTTCTTGGGTCAAAGGGATTTTTCACCGTGGTGTTCACAAACATCAAAGACAAACACAAAATATTCGAAGGAGGAACCTAGTTTTATGCAGCAGCTCGCCTCTATATGCGGCCTTCGATGATGAACTTTGTTCCAGAGCGGGAGACTTTCAATTCGGAACCTCACTGGGTAAGGCTCTATTCACTACCTCTTGATCATTGGCAAACTAAATCGCCTACTGCCATTGCCAACAAACAAGGTCATTTTGTCAAAGCTTCGGAAGCCACAAGAAGGGGGAAATACACATCTTATGCAAGGATCTGTGTAGAAATGGATCTATGAGAGCCCTTCCAGATGAAGTCATCCTGGAAGTTTTTGATGAGGAATGGGTGAAAACTGTGGACTATGAGCATATCTCGTTCAGATGTCGTAAATGCCACGAACATGGACACTTGTTCGGAGATTGCCCTCTTAGTAGAGCAGGCAACAACGGCAAACCTAATGCAATGAAGGACACTGAAAGCTTTCAGAAAGTGGCAAGTAGAGGAAAAGGAGGTAAAAGAGGACCAAAGCAACATCATAATGAGGGTCAAAAGGCGAGTGAGAATAGGTATCAAGCACTGGAAGAGAATGAAGAAATGGAAAATGAAGACCAATCTATGGAGGACGGCCCTAATGAAAAGGAAAAGGAAGAAAACTGCAACCCAACACAAGATATTGGTAATAAGAAAGAAACTATGATGAGTGAAACAAAACTAGAGATGGATTGGGAAATGACCTAGAGTGAAACAGATCTAGAGGACCATGAACTTCAGGAAATTCTAGATAAGGAACACCTAGATTTGGAAGGGTTCTTGATGCAGGGAACCATTGGAGGGATAGATTCACTACCCCAAGAAGACTGCAACAGAACACAACATTTGTTTTTTATGGAAAGCTGAGGAAAGGGGGTTAGATAAAGGAAAAACCATTGACAAGCAGGAGTAGAGAGGTGTAAAAGCAATGAAATCAACTCCAGGATTAGCTACTAGAAATGCAGGAAAGAAGAGGGGTAGGAAAAAGCAGAAGGACCTCTTGATGGAGTGTGGAAAGTTAATGATAGACTCGGGTAAGATGAAAGACCTAACGAGTTACTCCTTCACAAATATTTAATTATGAAGTTCACATCGTGGAATATCGGAGGTCTAGGTAGTAAAAGAAAACAAAGAATGCTTAGTTATAGAATGAAACAAGAAATGCGAGATATGATGTTCATCCACGAAACGAAATGTTCCATTCAGAAATTAAAACTAATTCATATCAAATGGCTCAATAGATTTGAGTTTCTAGAGGTTAAAGATGAAAACACAATGGGGGGCATTCTCACTCTTTGGAATCCCCAAAAAGTCAGCATAATAGATGCAGAGGCATCTAGAAATTACTTATCAGTGGTCATTCAACGAGTGGGGGTTTCGGAAACCTTCCTGGTCACAAATTTTTATGGTCCTCAAAGAATAGATGACAAACACAAATTGCTAGAATCCCTAATTGATCTGAGGAAGAGAGAGGCTGGAATTCCTTGGATCATGGGAGGTGATTTTAATATGATCAAATCTCTTTCGGAAAAAAAAAAGGAGGTACCAGAGCGCTAAACAAAGACTCCTTAGCATTCCAATCATTCACAGATGATATGAAAATGGTTGATTCAGAATTAAGCAACGACCTTTTTACCTGGAACAACAAAAGAGGAGGGGAGGCACGCGTAGCCTCTAAATTAGACAGGTTTATGATATCAGAGGAGCTTATGCTTATAGATAAAGAAATAACAACAAGAGTTCATCCCTTTGGAGGTTCTGATCACTCGCCGATTCAATTGGAAATCAAGGGTATGGTTTCTCTGAGGAATAGGCCCTTCAAATTCGAGAATATCTGGCTCTCCCAACCGGACTTCACCAGTAACATTGAAAGATGGTGGTCTGAAGACTTGCAATTCCAGGGATAAAAAATGTGCCTCCTTCATATAAGACTAAAATATATCAAGTTCATGCTCAAAGAATGGAACAAGAAGGATTTTGGTAACATTTTTGTGAACAAAAAATATTTGGAAATCAAAATTTATGAACTCAACGAGGCACTGATCGAAGCTGGCTTTGACAAATTCAAAAGCGACGAGGCTGATAAACACCATCAAGAATGGGAAAATTTATGCAAACAAGAGGAAATATTTTGGAGGCAAAAGTCTAGAGTTCAATGGCTCAGGGAAGGAGAGCGGAATACAAGGTTTTTCCATAGATCCACTATGGCTAATAGAGCATACAACAGAATCTCTACGATAAAATATGAGAATGGGGAGCTTCAGAACACTCATAAGAATATTGATGCTGCACTTGTTCAGCATTTCCTAAACATCACTCCGGAAAATAATCCAGACAGGGAACAATCCATGAGGGAAATTACAAGGCATATCCCTAAGTTGGTGTCTAGAGAGGACGATTTTAACCTTAATAGACCTGTTACTGAAGAGGAGGTCAGCAAGGTTCTCAAAGACAGGCAGAATTGCAAAGCACTAGGCCCAGATGGTTTCAATGTGGATTTTTTTAAAGCTTGTCGGCATATGTTCAAACAGGATATTCTGAATGTGGTGGAGGATTCCAGGGGTAGCAAAACTATCCTGAAAGCCCTCAACACCTCCTTCATCTCCCTGATCCCCAAACAGGGTTCAGCTCAAACTACAGATAAGTACAGACCCATAGCTTTATGTAATGTGGTATACAAGATAATATCCAAGGTAGTGGCCAATAGACTAAAACCTCTCCTTCCTTCTTTAGTGTCAGAGGAACAATCAGGTTATGTGGAGGGTAGACAGATTTTAAATAACATTATTCAAGCCCATGAGGTGGTTCACAAGCTTACCAGTAAAAGGCAGGCGGGGATGATCATACAATTGGATATTGTCAAAGCGTATGACAAGGTGAATTGGATTTACATCAAGAAGGTTCTCACTGCTTTTGGGTTCAACCACAACTAGGTCAGATGGGTCATGGCTCTCGTGACTACTTCCAGCTTCTCAATTTTGGTGAATGGCTCTCCCTCAGAGATCTTCTTTCCTCCTAGAGGCCTCAGGAAGGGAGACCCGCTCTCTCCCTTTCTTTTCATTCTCATGATGGAGGGACTTGGAAGGTCCATTAAGCATGCCAAGGCAATGGGCAAAATCAAAGGGCTTCAATTATCTGGGAATGGTCAAGCTCTGACTCACCAACAATCTGTAGATGATACCATGCTGCGAGAAATTCCCAAAGTCAATGAAGCTTCAGCCTACAATCAAATCGTGAAGGAATTTGCCATGGCTACAGGTATGGAGGTCAATCTCTCTAAGTCAAAAATCTTCTTCTTAAACATTAACATTGCTATTCAGAGAAATATTTCAAGAATTCTTGGCTTCCAAAGGGATTCCCTCCCCACAAATTATTTGGGAGTTCCTCTCACAGCCACACCAATGCACAAGAGTATGTAGTGATTAGGTTCAATAGATAGAGTATCCTCGAGGTCTCTGCAAGGTTCATAGTTTATCTTTGTTGTGTTTATTGGGCTTATTAGTTTGAACACACATTGAATTTTTAAACTATGATATAACATAAAAAATATTTTGTTCAAATTTGTGATCGCGAGAAATGATAGGAGGAGTGCGGAGATCTAATATAACCACCCAATAGAGATGTTGAAAATATCAACAAAGAGACCTAGTGTGCGCAAGATTTGAGAGAAGGAAGACAATGTTCATGTCATATGCATCATAATCTCTTGTTGATATTTTGTAGCCCTCCATAAGAGTATTAAGAATGTAAACATCATTCCCAAGTATGATTGGCGAGGTGTGCTATAAACGAAAGCAAATATAGCGAGGCGGCTAGTATCCTCCCATTATTCGTTGAATGAATATTGTTTGAGTAATGTTGTGACACAAGTCTTTGTAGGTAGGTGCAAAAAATGCAAGATTGATGGTTGTGTGCTATATCTCGACTATTGAAAAGATGCAAAGTTTGTTCAAATTTCTCCAATGCATTAAGTGAATGTTAGATCCTTCACATAGCCTTTGTCCCAACTCTATGAAGACAACATCAAGGAGTTAGGTCACAATCTGTGGAAGAACGTAATGGAGTTTTATTGTGACATTCATAAAGCCGTGTGATTGAGGTTGGGATATGATTTCTTTGGAAATGGCTCCACTCTTGTGGAGAAGAGGGAGGTGCAATTTTTTGCCAATAAAATAATATATTTTAACCCATCGAAAAGAATATTATTCCTGGTTTTAGAAAAGCCGGTGATTACCCCCAATACCATAGTTTAGAAATATTGTCTAGGAGAGGCATATAGGTGAGTAATCATGGTATGCATGTGATTTCTTGTATTCCGCCCCAAAAGAAAACTCAAGAACATAAAATAGAGATTACACATTTGTACAAAATCCTTTGAAAGGAGGCATCGGGTCATGGTGCTTGTCTCTTGAGGAAAGAGAATGTGTATCAATGATAAAATCGGTATTGGTGTGGATGCTATTAGAGTTATTGAAAACAAGTATTATGTTGGAAAGAAGACCAAAATGGATATAGCCTAGCAATCCGTGAGCAATGTAGGAATTAATAACATGCTTCTTTTTTGCAATGTGATTAGGGAATACCATGACCTCTAGTCAAATGCCACCATGTTATACTTCTTTCCATGGAAAAGTATGTGGAAGATGGAAGAAGTGAGAGGAAAAGTATTGCAATGTGATTGATGGATGATTGGAAGGAAAATAAAGGCAGTTATAGCTAGAAAGAGTTGTAGGTATTGGATGTATGCCTTTTATAATATTTTGTTTTCTAAAGGAACGGAGGAAAGGCACAAGGTTATGTATGAAGGTGCCTCTTAAAACATGGTTAGATTATTGGATCAATTGAAGTTTGTTAGCATTTTGAGTGATATTGATAGAGAACAAGTTAGTTTGTGGTAATATTTTTTGGCATTTGTGAAAGAAACATATTGAGCACAATAAACTAATGTGCAAGTGAAAAATTAGTTGGAATTGTCTAGTGTGAGATAAACTTGATGATGCAAACAAATATTCTTAGTATATGCAAGTCTCTAAAAAAAAATGCACCAATATAATATTAAACTATTCCATTAAACCAACCATTTTATATAGTACATTATATCTCTTAACTTGATAATATCATTAAAAATAAATAACCTAATCCTCTTAAACTTTATCATATTCATGAGCAGGTAATAATAATAATTAAAGAAGAAATTAAAACATTAATATCAAAGGAATATTTTAATTATATATATCCGGAGGTGAAGGGTGATGTTGGTGAATTTTGATTTCAAACTCAACGGCCCCATTTCAAATTTTTATAAAAGCTATGAACCGCCTCACCTGGTGCCAGCCTGTCGGATTCCAAAATCTTTGGGCATACGAAATGAAATCCCTAAAACATAAATAGCCCATCCAATCCTGCGGCATTAGGTAGGGAGGTTGTACAGTTGAAGCGAGGCGAGGATGGGCATTCCGTCCTTACGACAGGAAAGGAATGCGTAGAGGAGCCAGGCATGTGGGGGTTGTTTTCTAGCTTCCCTGATTATGCAGGAATGCGTAGAGGAGCCATGCATGTGGGCGTTGTTTTCTAGCTTCCCTGATTATGCCTTTACATTTGGCATTGTTCCATCTGATGCTAACGGTGGAGCTTCACAATCAGCCGACCCATACCAGTGCGTGGAATTTAATTTGTGAGTTGCCCGAGAGAGAAGAAATCAGATTTGTTAGATGTTTTTACCAGTTTTCTGGTTTGTTTTTTTGTTGTTTTTCCAGCATGGCCATGCTTAATTGAATAATTGTTACTGTGTCTGTCTTTCTGGGTTTTTGTTTGTTTTTCTTTTATTTTAGAATTTTTATTTTGGCTTGGTTCTGGTTTTCTCTTTTCAATTTGGGAGGAGAGGGAGAGGAGATGGGATCTAGTTGGTTTGGGTATTTAGAGGGAGAGGAGATTGGATCTAGTTGGTTTGGGTTAGGAGGGAGAGGAGTTTGACTCTAGTTGGTTGGGGTTAGGAGGCAAGAGAATGCTAAAGAGAAAAGAAGAGGACATGGGATCCCACTAGGACAAGGTATGCA
>APFE031527423.1:0-16714 GCA_000404065.3 Pinus taeda
CTCCTCAGACGGGTATATGAACCCGTATATGGTTTTCCTCCATGACAACCATGAGGGCACACAAATTTGTAAAATCCACCACCCTTTCCCCCATCAAGTTTGGTCACATAGTTCCACAAGGGATTTGATGGACCTTTCTCATCTTGTCCTTCAATGTCCCCTTCAAGTTCATCTTCATCCCCTTCCTCTTCAAACCCTTCCTCCTCATCATACATTGGGTCACTACTATTAGGACCAAGTTCATCCCCTTCCTCTTCCCCTCTATTCCTCACCCTTGCCATCATTAAAACCAAGAGTGGAATGATACATAGAAGCCAAAAGAACACCATCTTGGAATATGGATATAGGTAGTGGACAACCTGTAAATAAAGGAGCAAGTAGAAACAATGGGAAAGAGTAGGAGAGGGAGGAGAAAAATACAATTTTTTTTTCAAAAAAACAAGGGAGTTTGGGCTTTGAACTTACCTCTTTAGCTCTTGTAGATGAAGTCCTCCAAGCTCTTGCTCCAAGCTCCTCCTCCTTCTCCTAGCTCCTCCTTCTTCACTCCTCCAAGCTCTCCTCTCTTCTCCTCTCCTTTCCTCTCTTCTCTTCTCCTCTCCTCTCTTCTCTTCTCCAACTCTCATAAACTCAAAGTGAGAAAATGAGAAGAGAATGGGGGCTTTATTGTTTTCTAAACTCACCCTAACCCACCCCTAACCCACCCCCAACCCACCCCCTAAACTTTAGTTAGCTTAATTTTAAAAAAAAATTAAAAAAAAATGAGTTCCGCGCGGAAGCGTTCGGGTGGCGCCTGGGTGGCGTGCGGGTGGCGTGCGCTTCCGGGCAGGTGGCGTGGCACCACCCCATGCCCGAAGCGCCGGAGGAACCGCGCTTCCGGGCGGCCGCAACCTAATATGGCAGGAATCGCCATTTTCTCCCGGAATCGCGCCACCTGAAAACGGAATCGCGCTTCGGACAGCGCTTCCTGGACGCTTCGCCCCGGTGGCGCGCTTCAGGCTTGGGGGGGGGGGGGGGGGGGGGGGCGATTCCTGCAACACTGCTCCCAACCCGTCTCATCATGTAGTCCATCGAGACCACAACTCCATGTCTCCAGTTGAATTCCCTGCTCCATGATCCAGACACCCACAACTCCCTCTGAGTTGCTTCGCTATGCACACTCTGATTCACTCTTCCTCATAGTGGCTCAAATACCCTTTGATACCATATTGAATTTCCATGACCTTGGGTCTAGGTTAGAGTCTTAAAATCACTGACGCTACCAAACTAAGAATCTCAACCATAAATTACTTTGCATAGCAGAAATATAAAGCAGTAAATCACACATGCACAGAAAATAGACAACTTTTTAATTTTTCAACCCAACTTCGTTATATTAACAACATATAATAAAACATTCCAGGGCTCCCGTACCAGGGATAATGGCCCTCATACATCCACTAGTACAAGATACAAACTGGGGCTTGGTGTCAGTCCATCGACAACCAATCTACCCTCAACAAGATACTCTGACCATCTAGCTGTTGCATGCTGTCTCGGTTACTCTCGGTTGTACCATGTACCTGCTCATTCCTTCGGCTCCCGATCACAGCGCCTACCTCTATCAATGCTCCAAGTCCATCTGGCCACTAAATCTCGGCTATCCAATCTGCTCTCTAGTTGTGTCTTCGTCCATCAAGGCCACAACACATCGAGACTCCTGTCGAGTTGTTCGTAGCTCTACTTTTTGAACAACTCTCTATTGCCCACTGTTGCTCCTCAAATAATCAGGGACTTCAACCCACTATGGTCTTCTTGCGCTGCTCCGATGAAGATCAACACGGGGCATGAAGGGCTGCCACCTATCACTGCAAGATGTCCATCTCCCACAATGAACACGGGCTAGGAGGATTGCCCATCATGTGCTGTAGAAGTACTTCTCCACACACAAGTCTCGGGCTCCACAACCTGCTCTTGGTTGATCAAACCCTTGAGCTCATCAACTGCCTCGCTTGCAACTACCTTTGTCCATCAAGGTGTTACTCACCGGGCTCCAACTTGGACACTATCATGCTGTCCTCCAGCAGCGCATAAGTGCCCAATCGCGTCCACACTTGGTCTTCTCTCACACTGCCCTCCAGCAGCCCATAAGTGCCCAATCTCGTCCACACTTGGTCTTCTCTCACGTTGCCCTCTAGCAGTCCACGAGAGACCAAGTCCATGCTGTAGCATCTGCACCTAGTTAATGCATCCCCATACATGGGAGACCCTTACACATGGCTTCCCACAGAATTCTCCAATCCTCCCTTTGCTTCTGTAATAGAGGAGCTATTTCACAAATCTGGGCACATCAATATGTCCTCGCCTAGGACACCATCAATCCATCATACACGGGTCCATCTATAACACACCTTGCTGTTGTCCTCTTGCCTTCCGATCTGATATGCCTGCTGTCACCTTGGCTGCTTGGTAGGCCTCCCAACTATCCACATGGGCTCCTCCAAACAACTCCTAAGGCCTCCTACAAGCACCGCACAAACTGACCCAAGCAATGGTCAACACTTTGACCCTATGCACAACAATCTTCTGCTTCTCAATCACCGTGGAATCTGTCACTAGAATAGGGCATCTGATCACCAGATCTGCCCCTCCTTGACTTCCACAGGTTGCCTTTAACTGATCCAATACTGGTCAATACAATGATCCAGCAAACATCAATTGTTACTCCGAAAGGCATACATCAGTTCACTGTTTTAGGGCTCTCTGTTTGCTGCATTGTTGGATTGGTTAGGGCACTCTAACAACAGTCCTGACAACCTTCAAAATGTGGCCAGAGTAGCCCTCCACAACTGTGGCTGCCTTTCTAAGAGGGGAGGAAATCCTTGGCTGCAATGCTGGGCTATTCCAACCCCATTCCACCCTTTAGCCTCCTCTTATCCACCGTGGCTTGCAATAACAAGCTGCCCCTTAGCTGCGGCAAGCCTTCTAAGGCTATTCCTTCACCCAAACACCCTAAAACAGTCCCCTTGCCTCTTGGCTTCCAAGATCTAGGCTACGACCCTCTTCAACAACTCCTCGGCCTCCTAAAATAGCCTCCTGTGGTAGCATATTGCCTCACTTTAACTATCATGGCACATTTTGCTAACTTTATTAAGGATGTCATTAACTCTTACATATCTTAGGTCAAAGTCTCTCTAATACTTTCTGGTGGAGGGGGATTTTAAATATACTAAACCGATACCCTAGAGATCTATTACCACTCATATTAGTAGGCTTATAAAGACTTGGCCAAGATTCCAATTGGTAAGCACACATGAGATGCACATAATGTCATCTAAGCACACTCTCCTCTCACTTTTGGCCAACTCCTAAAATTCCATAGGGGGTATCCAAAACTACACAAGCATCACCAAAAGTATTATGATGACCAGAGCCTACAAACAATTAAATTATGAAGGTTAGGATTTAAAGAGAAAATAAATTTGATCTGTATGATATTTTACCGTAGAAAGCACAAACCAAAGAAGAAAATACTAAATTTATGAATGAGGTAACCTTGACAAAAGTGTCACGATTGATTATGAAGTTCCTCAACAATGTTGGGATTGAAACCATGAAATGATGATTTACCTTGTTTACACACCTGCAAACATGAAATTTTGCAAAAAATGTTAATTTTAGGCAACAATGGTATGTTCTATGCTTTAGAGCAATTTTACTTCAATTTCTTTACTAGCCCAATATCAATATCTAGTTTAGCAATCACATCAAAATGATAGTAAAATGCAAATAGAACATAAACATAAACAGTAGAAGACAAGCCAAGACAAGAGGACACAAGATGTGGCACCAGCCAGGGACAATCCCCAATGTGGGGAAACCCTTGACCAATTCTTCTTATAGTCTTCAATAGTTCAGTAGAGAGAGATAGTACAAATTACAAATATGATAACTTATAACAACAGCAAAAGGTCCCTAACCAGAAAAGTCAACACTGGTCAACATGGCAGATTTGACCCTTAGCGAATCGGTCAACTTCAGTGAACTTTGGCTTCCAAACAGCAAGATAAAACAACCCTCAAAACAATCAAATTCAGCCCAGTCAAATTTTGGTCAAACAACCCACCTGCGGTCAGCCCTAGCTGCAGTCAACGCTGGTTAGATGTCAACGTTTATCCTCAATTTCTGTGCCCAGAAATGCTGCCTGCCCAAACAGAGATAGCCCCCAGAAAAACACAGTGAAAGGAGGTCAACGCATGTTGGTCGACGCTTGGTCAAACTGTCCAAAAGTTTGGTCTCTTGAAATTTCGGCCTCCTAAAATTTCGCTCTCCTGAAATTTCGGCTTCCTGAAATTTCGGCCTCCTGAAATTTCGGACGTGTGGAGAGAGAGAGAGAGGCCTAGAAATCCGTACCCAATCAATGAGGGGAGAGAGAGAAGTGTGAAGATGATTGTGTCCAAATGAGGCTAAGTCACCTTCTAATTATATGCAACGTTGAGGATGAATAGACGTGACTGTTCGGCCTTTGAGCCTACATAAGTTTGCTGGCCGACCTTGACAATTTGACCATAATCAAAATAAATTCATAACTTTATTTGTACATGTTAGAATCGGATGATCTGTAGATCAATCCTACACCTCTCGGAGAGAGGAATCCAAGAAAAATATTAGTTGTCATAAATAAGATGACCCATGTGGAGTTTGGTCCTGGTTGCCAATTTTAACACTCCCTTTCAACTAGGGAGAACTCCATCTGCTAATCCATCTGCCAGTCTGTACTATCTCTGCCATCAATGCACTGCTCTGCTCTACTGAACTATGAAGAAGAAGAAGTGATCGAGAATGTATCATACCATTCTCTACTGACCTGAAGTTTGTCCCAAGAAAGGAGAGTGTGTCATACCACTCTTACTGATTCGAAGTCAGTTCCAATCAAAAGAGAGTGTCTCATACCACTCTTACTGACCCGAAGTCGGTTCCAATTGATTCCAGATCAATATTGGTCATCCTAGCATAGGGAGTACGGTAGTACACGGTGCATCCATCGGTAGTACTATGGTCCCTATCCTCCTTTCCCGACTTATTGGCTAGATGAGAGGTACTTCCCATGAGTCCCAGACTGCATGGGTAGGATGTCTCAGCAGGAGAAGGATGAACCACTCATCCTACCTACATGTTGCCATGGGGTATCATAGGGGAAGGCTGAACCACTCACTCTGTACACAACAAACCAATAGGGGAAGGCTGAACCACTCACCCTATGGTTGCTCACCGCTTGAAGAAGTACCCCAAGCCCCCTGGAGCTCCCAAAGCTCAATGTCCATCTCATACAGGACCCTCATAAGAGGGTCTCTCCATGAATCCAAGTCGTTCTTGGAAGGCCAAGAATTTGACCTTCCCTAGGGGCTTTGTTAGAATATCGGTGACCTGCTCATCAGTCCCAATGTGATGGAGCCTTATTGCTCCTCGTTGTACCATATCCTGGATAAAGTGGTACTTGATATCTATATGCTTGGAGCAATCATGAAACATGGGATTCTCTGATAATCGAATCCCACTCTGGTTGTCGCAGAGGATCACGACGATATCCAACACATGTCCAAACAACTCACTGAAGGGCTTCCTCAACCAGACAACTTCACAGGAGGCCATACTAGCAGCTATGTATTCGACCTTGGCGGTGCTCAATGCAAGCGATTTCTGCTTCATGCTCATCTAGGATATCGAAGTAGAACCCAAAGAAAAACAACATCCAAAAGTTCTCTTGCGATCCACCACACTGCCAACTCAATCAACATCAGAATAACCATGCAGCCTCACATTTTCAGCAGTGTATCTTAGTCCATGAGTGATTGTGCCCCGAAGATATCTCAGAAGATTCTTGGTAGCCATCCAATGTATATGATGACACTTAACCATGTATTGGCCCAATGTGTTAACTGAAAAACATATATCCGGACGGGAGTTCACCAAGAACATCAATGCTCCTATGATTTGATGATACACGGAAGCATTTCCCAATTCAGGTCCAGCAACACTACCACATAACTTCTTAAAGTTAAGTTCCATCGGGGTAGTCATAGGCTTGCAGTCCACCATCCCAAATCTTTCCAATATCTTCACAACATATTTTCCTTGAGAGAGGAAAATTTCTCCTGCCTTTGGCCAGACCTCAACCTTAGGAAATAGTGCATCGGTCCTAGGTCCTTCATCTCAAATTCAGGTGCCAACTCCATCTTACATTTGTGAATGAGAGGGTATGCACTTCCATCAACTCCATGCTTGATTTTGTAGAACCACTTAGAGGTGACAACCGATTTGTCCTGGGGCCTAGGTACCACATCCCATACATCATTCTTCATAATTGACTTGTATTCTTCATTCATAGCATTCTTCCATACTTGATGCTTCATGACTTCTTTGAATGATGAAGGCTCATTTTGAATGATAGTGCTCATGGTGGTCAAATATCCTTGATACATGTTCAGCTTCTTGCTTTCACGGAAAGCGCCCCTTGGTGCAATGTGTCTCTCGGCATCTTCGAGAGTCTCCCTAAGCCATGAGGGTCTCCTCTTGGAGGAGGAAGGCTTATGAGGAGGAGGATCAATAGGATCCATAGGTTCATCAACATCAGGCATCGATTCATCCTCTTTTACACCCTGATTTCCTATGTCGGCTTCTTTGTCCTTCCTTAGGATAGGAAGGTTGTTGATCTTCCTGTGGGCCATATCTTCGTCAAAGGTGACATCATGATTTATCTCAACTTCCTTTTGACCAACCAGATAAATTGTATATCCTTTCAAATTTTCACTATAGCCCATAAAGATTCCTTTCTTCCCAGATGCACCCAATTTGCTTATTTTCTCTTTTGGCACATGAAAATATACGGGACTTCCAAAAATTCTAAAATGAGAGACATTGGGTTTCTTACTAGTGAACATTTCTTCGGGAGTCTTGGAGTCTAATGCTTTATGAGGTCATTGGTTTTGAACATACACGGCGATATTTGCAGCTTCATCCGTTAGAAACTTCGGAAGTCCTTGATCATGAAGCATGGCAGAAACTGCTTCTACAATAGAGCGATTCTTCCTTTTAGCCACACCATTCTACTCAGGAGTGTATGGCGTTATAGTCTCCCTCTTAATGCCAACTTCTCCGCAATAATCTTAGAATTCATTGGATTCTACTTGATCCCATTATCAATCCTTAATATCTTGATTTTCTTCTTGGATTGGTTTTCGATCAAGGCTTTGAAGTGTTGGAACCAGGTGAACACTTCATCCTTCTTCTTCAAGAAGTAGATCCAGGTATTGCAAGAATAATCATCCGTAAAGGTGAGATAATATAAGTATCCTCCCAAAGAGTTTACGGGCATCATACCAAATATGTCGGAGTGGATCAATTGCAATATATCTATGGCCTTGCTATTACTTGAGGAGAATGGTCCCCTTGTAAGTTTTCCTTCTGCACATCTCGGACATACACCTTCATGCTCTACTTTGAACTTGGGCATACCTGTCACCATCTATCTCACATCGCAAAGGCCTTATAATGAAGATGGGCAAACCTCCGGTGCCATAGTTCAGATTGTAGAGATGTGTCGCAAGACATGGCTCCTAATGGACTTCCTCCAACTTGATATAAAGTGTCAAGCCTAAACCTAAGAGTAAAAGCATCTTTAAAATTTCTTTTCCAAACACGTACCTTTCCATTGATAAAATCCACCTTGAATCCTTTGTCTTTCATTGTCGAAATGGACACCAGGTTCTTCTTGAGATCAGGTACATATAGTACTTCATGCAAATGAATAGTGTTACCTTGATTCAATTGAAGGGTAACGTTCCCTACTCCCTTCACGGGATAGGTGGCATCATCTCCAAGGATGATCTCCAAGTTTGTCTCCTTTTCTATCAGATTAGAGAGGGCTTCCTTGTATCCAGTGAAGTGCCGTGAGGCACCACTATCAATCAACCAATTTCCCAAAGTGTCTGGAGGAGAGGCAGTGGAGAGGGACAATATAAGATAGTACTCTTTTTGTTTATTGTTAACAACATTTGATTCTTCATACCTGGAGTTCCTTGATTTCTTAGAGGGTCGACCATTTCGTTGATGTCCCACATTCCTTTTTCCTTTGCCATTGGTCTTACCATTCCTTTGATCGTTGTTGTTGAAGTTTCCCCTAGAATGATTGTGATCATCATCATGAGATGTGTCCTTTCTATTTGGACACTCCATTACATAGTGGCCAAACTTATTGCAAACAAAGCATCTTCCCTTTCTTCCATTTTTGAATCCCAGTCTTCCTTGACTTTGCTTCTTTGAACCTGCATTGTTCTTCATCTTGGCATGAGCGGAGAATGCAGTGGGGTTACTTTTGTTAGAAGGAATTTCTTTCTCCACCATTCTTGTTTCTTCTTGTCATGTCCCCATTTTTATCCTTCTTCATAGTGTAGCCAGGGTGGATTTCTAGGGCAGGAGGTGGCCAGGTCAATGGAGCAGGTTTATGTCATCAGGGGTTCCGATGAAGTTTTGCGGAGTTCTTATGGGATTTGATGGCATTCACTTGGCATATTCCAACATTTGCACAATTTTCCTTTCGTTCCGTCACATTCCAACAACTTTCAAAAATCAACATTATTATTGGGAATAATTTAATTAATTATGCTCGAGGTGGCATTCCGAGGAGATTGATTGGTGGGACACCTCAGTGTAATAGCTCGTTGGAACTGGAACGGGAAGATCTGCAAGATGGGATGTATAGATATGAGTTTTAGTGGCCTGAGGAGACATGGTGGCCAATTTACCGTTTTCCCCGCACTAAAAGAATATTTTAATTGAAATAAAAGAGGGAAAAGTGCTCCATGATTAAAATAATAATAAAATAGAAGGTTCTAGAGGAGTACATCAAATCTATAAAAGAGAAGGAGACCATTGGAGGACATCTTGGATTTGATATTATTTGTTGTATGAGAGGTTGAGAACCTGGTTCTCTACTCCATTGGTAGCCCCAAGATGAAAACCCTCGGGTGATTTAGAGAGATTGGGCGAGCACCCATTTCCCCTTGGTGGATCCATTCAGCATTCACAAGTTGCAGTGTATTGTTTTTCGGTTTGTTTTGGGAGGCCCATTGTGGCATTATTGCAGATCTGTTGAGGCCAACTATCTCAACTATTTTTCCAGCATGTAAAACCCCAATTCTTATATTATAATAAAACTGAGATTGTTTCTGCTTATCGTATTATCAAATTGCATGCATTTTATATGTTATATTTTACATGGCAATCTTCTGTTTATGAGTAGAAATTTTATGTGAAAGGAATGTTCCAAATTTGTTTCGTTTGGGACATTACACTTCTTGAATGCATCTCGACATTAATTCTTCGAACCCTGGAATTCGATCATTGTTGAGTATAGTGGTTCTAAATACATACGACTCAGGTGGGAGTCCTCCAAGGGTGGTGAGAGTAAGTTCCCTGTCAGGAATGACTTCTCCAATCGAGAGTAGATCATTCTTGATCTCAGTAATCCTCAAGAAATAGGATTGAATGTCCTTGTCTTTTCCCTTCTTAATATCCTTCGACTTATTCTTGAGAAATAGTATTTGATTAGCATTACTAACCTTGAACATGTCGACCAACCTATCATAGATCTCCTTAGAGGTCTTCAATTCAGAGATATAGGCCACTAGGTGCTTGTCAATGGAATCCCTGATAATTTTCTTAGCTTTGACTTCAGCTCTATTGTACTTGGTCTTCGCAACAGCCGGTGCATTTGAAGGAGGTTCAGGGATTTTACCCTCACTTAATCCATCACTTCTTTTTCTTCCAAGGTCAAATCAAGAGACATATTCCATCCATGATAGATTTATCATGGAGCTTGTCTTCAGTCGGGAAGTAGAATGAGGAATCCATTGAGCCTTTTGTCCTTGTCCAACTGTCTTTGGTGATCGCTCTTTCACTCTTGCTTGGGCTTTGTCTTCACCTTGACTCTGATACCATTTAATATTAGGCAACAATAGTATGTTCGCTTTAGTGCAATTTTTCATCAATTTCTTTATTAGCCCAATATCAATATCCAGTTTAGCAATAACATCAACATGATAGTAAAATGCAGATAGAACATAAACATAAACAGTAGAAGACAAGCCAAGACAAGAGGACACAAGATGTGGCACTAGCCAGGGACAAACCCCAATGTGGGGAAACCCTTGATCAATTCTTCTTATAGTCTTCAATAGTTAGTAGAGAGAGATAGTACAATTTACAAATCTCATAATTTATAACAGTAGCAAAAGAACCCTAACCAGAAAAGTCAGCGCTGGTCAATAGGGCAGATTGACCCTCAGCAAATTAGTCAACTTCAGTCAACTTCGACCTCCAAACAGTAAGATAAAACAACCCTCAAAACAATCAAATTCAGCCCAGTCAAAGTCTTGGCAAACAACCCACCTGCAGTCAACCCTAACTGCAATCAACACTGGTCAACAATCAATGTTTAGCCTCGATTTTTGTGCCCAAAAATGCATCTTGTCCAAACAGAGATAGCCCTCACAAAAACGCAGTCAAAGGAGGTCAGCGCATGCTGGTCAACGCTTGGTCAAACTGTCCAGAAATTTGGTCTCCTGAAATTTGGGCCACTTGAAATTTTGCTCTTCTGAAATTTTGGCCCCCTGAAATTTCGCTCTCTTGAAATTTCGGCCTCCTGAAATTTCGGACGTGTGGAGAGAGAGAGAGAGAGGCCCATAAATCTGTACCCAATCAATGAGGAGAGAGAGAGAAGTGTTAAGATGGTTGTGTTCCAATGAGGCTATGTCACCTTCTATTTATATGCAACGTTGAGGATGAATGGACACGACTGTTGGGCTTCTGAGCCTACATAAGTTTGTTGGCCGACCTTGACAATTGGACCATAATCAAAATAAATTCATAACTTCATTTGTACATGTCAGAATCGTATGATCTTTAGATCAATCTTACACCTCTCAGAGAGAGGAATCCAAGAAAAATATCAGTTGTCATAAATAAGATGACCCATGTGGAGTTTGGCCCTAGTTTCCAATTTTAACAGAAACCAACAAAGAAAAGTTGACCTTGGGGCCTCTCATAAACCCAAAAATGATACAGAAAATTATGAGTATGAATTCGAGATGATATTATAATGAAATATAATGATAATAAACATACTAGCACTTCAAAGTATAGATTATTCAAAATGTTATTCAAATTTGAAAATTGTTACTCAGTTTTGGGGGACCAATTCCTGGAGGTTGAAAAATGAAAGTGTCCCAATTAGTAGCAAAACTTGTTGCAATTGTTATGACAACTAAAAATACTTCGAAAGGTGAGTGATATTCAATTAAAAATCTTTAGAAATGTTGTTAGGGATTAGAAGGTTTAGAATAAACTTTTGATGTATCTTAAGGCAAGGGATTTTAACCATACTTGAGCTATAATTACTGAAGATAAAATCAGATTTCTAAAATGTCCTTCAAAGCCCTTCCACAATTGTTAGATCAACATTAAATGCAAGAAAGGAGAGTGGGAAATAGCTTTCTTAGATATTAAATTTGCCACACTGTTCTAAAAAATGAGTCTAGAATGAAAATGTAATCTCAGTCAAATCTTATCTAGATATAAAAGTGAATAAATTTTCTGGATCAATTTTTATCTCTGATGCTTATATTTTTCTATATTTTATTTTAATGTATATTTTTCTATTCCTTAAGCTTAAAGCTTTTTAAATAATAAAAATTAAGGGAAATTGCAGAACTTAGTAAAAATAGATGGCTAATTGTTGGAATAAGGAGTGTGCCTTATTTGTGCTAGGGCTATGGGATCAAATTGAATGCTTGTTTGAAGTTGATTGATCAATGCTTGTGGATTATAACTAGAGGTGGAACACTAGAAGTTAAATCAGCTCAAGCCTAATCAAGAAAAAGTTTTGAAATCAAGCCCTACTAGAAAGGATTCCACTTAGGGAAAATCTGTCAACCAATAGCTCAACTATGATGCAAAATAAATTGAAACCCTTGGTGGGGAGTACTAGGGCATGGCCCGACAAAGAAAAACAAACTTTACCTTACACCAACAAGAGAGATTTGCAAATAAAACCCTAGACATCCCTCTACAAGCGACAAAGTTGCTCTTGAAATCGATCAATCTAGTTAGCTTGTGTAGTATTCTTTAGTTATTAGCAAATTTCCTTAGGAATATTTGAAATCAACCAAGAAAGATAAACTTCAGGATGAACACCAAAGATTTCATGCAAATATTTCACATTTTGGCAAAAAGATCTCATCAATTCACAATGATTTGCAAAGGAGAGAGAGATTTCTATTTATAGATGAGGCTCTTGACCTCTTTCCTCCCTTTGTTTGCTTCAAAAAACAAGTGACTTGTCATCAACAATATGCTTGGAGACTAAGAAAGATTACAATTTTTTCATCACATTACTTAAATCCCTCAAATGAGGTGAGGATGTCCCACCAATTAGAGGTTCGATTTGACCAAAGGAGGCCTGAATTGAATTAAGCGTACAATGTTCCATCAAAGAATGGCTTGACTTGTTTGAAAAATTATCTTGAGTGCTTAAGAATTCAAACTTTCCACTTTGCTTGCACAAAGTTACTTGAATGAGGGCTTGGACATTTCCAATGACTAGTATAATGTGGATAGCATATTGAATTTTCCATGACACTTAAGAATCAGGTTTGAGTCTAAGATCACAATCACAAACACACTCAAATGCCAAATCACAAGCACTTTGCATAGTGGAATAACAAATAACAACGAATCAAATAATACACAAGCCAAATTTTCAACCCACAACTTGTTATATACAAACTTTAATACAACCCTGATACTAGACACAACTAGGGCTTGGTGTGAACAACTATGACTCCACTCTTTTTCTGAAGAAAGTACATTTGACCTGCTTAGTTAAGGTGCACATGAGAGTCCTTTCAGTCCGCGTAACTTGAACACATCTGGCAGGTACTTTGCCTCCTCTTCTGTTGATCAGTGGAACTTTTACAGCATCAAAATGCTTGCATCTTTAGTTATCAATCTGCTACTATCGACCACTCTTGGTTGCCTCAAGATGATTGAACATTGGCTTCGTGATCAGCCCCCTAACAATGTCCTTGAATGAGGGCTTTGACATTTCCAACGACTAGTATAATGTGGATAGCCTATTGAATTTTCCATGACACTTAAGAATCGGGTTTGAGTCTAAGACCACAATCACAAACACACTCAAATGCCTAATCACAAGCACTTTGCATAGTGGAATAACAAATAACAACGAATCAAATAGTACATAAGGCAAATTTTCAACCCACAACATGTTATATACAAACTTTAATACAACCTTGATAAAAGACACAACTAGGGCCTGGTGTCAACAACTATGACAACCACTCTTTTCCTGAAGAAAGTACACTTGACCTGCTTAGTTAAGGTGCACATAACACTCCTTTCAGTCCACTTAACTTGAACACATCAGGCAGGTACTTTGCCTCCTCTTCTGCTAATCACTGGAACTTTTGCAACATCAAAATGCTTGCATCTCTAGCTATCAATCTGCTACTATCGACCACTCTTGGCTGCCTCAAGATGATTGAACATTGGCTCTGTGATCAACCCCCTAACAATGTCCTTTACTACTCCAAATGATCACGTTATTAGGGAGTTTACAATCTGCCCTCTTATGAATGAGTTTGCCCACCTGCAACCCATTGAACTAGGGCTCACAAATATGCCTCCTAACAGTTCGTTATCTCCTCTAATGGACACTATACATCAGGGCTTCTAGTGCTCCATCAAACTACCCTCTTAACAGTACCAAGCTTGCACCTTGATCATTGTACTAGGGCTCCACAAAATCGCCCTCTTAATTGTCACACTTTTGCTTCTTGATAACACTAGGGCATCTCAAATCTATTGTCCTAAGCCCTTTAGGACAGTGTTATCCAACCACTCCAGCGCAACTCTCCCTTCATGTGAATCTGCTCTACGTTAACTCAATTTTCCTTCATTGTATTAGGCTATTAGCCTTATACCCTGCACATAAACTTGCAGTTTTGTACAACTACCTGAGGCTAGATGCGACCCACTTTAGGAGAGACATATGCAAAAAATCTTTGTGCAATACACCAAGAATTTGTGGCGCAAATCACAGTCCATATATATCCTTAGGGTCTTTTTCTTCTCTCACATGCACAAAAAACCAGAGTGAAACTTATCATACTTCTGAGCAGAATTTTAAGGGACGTGTACCATAGAGGGAAGGCCTAACTAGGGTACAACAACTGTTGTTCAAACCCTTGAACGACCCTTCCATCATCTAGCAGCTTAACTCCACAGACGTTAGCCTCTTTTACAGCTCTACCACATACCTAAACATCTTGGCCTCGTTTGATCACTTTAGTTACTTCATACAGACCTGCAGCGTATCTTATTAGGCCTATGGTAAAACTGAACGCGACCAAACAAACCTCTGTTCTCCTGCACTGGTAACTGGGATAGCTCAACTCTTTCATGCGATAACACCCCCATTCATACTTTTACTCATGGACCATTTCTCCTCTATTCTTCTTTACTTCCTAATCAACTTGGGGAAAACCTCCTCCTATATCCTCTCTCTTTGTTTCATTTGTTTTCTCCTTTCCTAGTTTACATCACCACTAATGGGTCTCTCTAGGTCGTCTTCTCAGGTAGGGCCCGACCTGAGATGGCTTCTCCTTCGATGGAACCCATCGGGAATTTGGTCTTGGTTATCGCATCCTATAGACTGTAGCTATGGGATCACATCTCCAACCATTTCTCCGATGCTTGCCTCTACTTGTTTATTGCATTCCCCATTTCAACACTAGCATTGTCAACTTTTTGTTCTTTCCTTCACTATTTGTGCTTTGGAGTTGTCAATTCTCACCTTTCATTTTCTATCTCTGTAATGATTCGTAATAGGAATACAAGTGATAACAAGGAAATAATACATGCAACAAATTACAAAAACGAAATATTCAACAAACACCCATATAAAAGCTGCAAATGGAGAACTTCTGAGCCATTTTATTATATTTATACAAGTCAAATACAATACATGATCGAATGGTGCACCTGGGCTTGTTTGAAAGAACAAGCAGGACCAAACTCAGGTAGGAAAATGGTTGAACTGAGGGTTGCCAAGCTGCTGCACCAATCTACACTGCGATACCCAGAAACTGTTGCTCTTCTGAGGTTTGAATTGCTGGAAGGTGTTCAGAAACTACCAATAAATTTATATGCTTTTAACCTTGGACTCCTTGGCCAAAACACGCAAAAACCCAAAAATGGTTTTGCTCGATTTGGACTTCCCAAAATCAACCGCCGAAGGCACTATTCAATCCCCAACAATTCTACATTGTCTGCTGCAAAGATACAGCTTAAAACCCCACCTCCGGTGCTCAGAAAATTATGAAACTTTATATTTGGGATCCTTGTCAAAAACCTAGAAAAACCTAGAAAGGATTTTGGCTAGTTTATAATTATGATTTTCGACCCCCTTGGAGCCTCATCTCAGCTCTAGTTGCCAATTTCGACTTGCTCGAAACTGCTTGTAAATCCACTTGAAAACTTATCCAAAATGCTGAGTTCACCCATGCTATCCAATCCCTAAATTCCCGGATGATCGCTTGGCCCAACTCAGCTGCTCCTAAGTACCACGAAAATCTGTTGTGTGGCCTCTGCATTGTCCCCCAGTTCAGTAGTTCAAATTGCTGGAATGCTGGCTGTAGAACCCAACAAGAACGCTGGTCTAATGCTGCTACCTCAGCTCCCCAACTCCTGGACAAGCAATCAAATCTCTGCCTGCCTCAATCTCCCTCTGCGTGTTCCCTGGTTGACCAAAAATACACACTCCTTGCTCTGCACTGGTTGGTGGTGCTATGTCACTGCCCCGGAACTCCTGAAATCCTTGTAGAACTACCTCTCTAGGGCGGGCACGGATGGTCCCCCGAAGTAGAGGTTGAATCCAGCCTGTCTTGATCTCAAAGTCCAATAGTGGCCATCTCAACAAATGTCGAAAATCTCCTCTTCCCTTCTGCGCAGCTGCTGCTCACCTATTCGCATTCCCTTCTGGAGTGAGAAACTCTCCTCACAACGACTATTGATTTGCGAGGGAAATCAAACTTCTTGTGAGTAGAAGTTCCTTGAGGAAAATTTTCCCTCAGTGTGTGCTCTTCTTCCACCCGACGCTAGCTCTACTCTAGAAAACTACTGCAAAACTACTGCGTCCAACTAGAGATTTGCTCTGTGAAAATATTGCGCTGATCCCTCTGCCTTTGGAATCCCTCGATTTGGAGAGATCGAGTTTTTCTGTCCCTCACTCAGAAAAATCGAATCTCCTCAAGAAACTCGGCCTCTCGGCAAAGTGATCGTGTTGCCTCTGGGGTTTCGATCTGCTGCCCTCACTGAACAATGAAACTCCTTCTGTCTTCGCTACCGAGCTCTCCAGCTGATCAATTGCTCTTTGATACCATGTAAAAATTCAGAAACCCGAATCTTATTGCAGCAACTGGAAATTATTCTCCTATTTGTTAATTAAATTTAACAATTTATTTCTTGTTTCCTACAACAAATACTGAATAACTCACACTACAACCTACACAAATAAAAATGCGGAAGAATAAAAGCTAGAAGAAATGCTAGCACACATATAAATTTACACAGTTATTTTTGGACCAATGTCCCCGGAAAA
>APFE031527428.1:0-16297 GCA_000404065.3 Pinus taeda
CTCTCTTGAAAAGGTGCATACAAAGGAGAACTGTGCAGACATGTTCACGAAACCAGTTTTGTTAGAGAAGCTACGTTGGTGTTTGGCTTCTCTTGGCTTGCAGAAAAGATAAAATAATAATAGCAGGGCATCAGGCTAATTATTTTCAAGGTGGAGATTGTTGAGATTTTCTATTTGTAATGAGATAGGCAAAAATCTCTGTATGTGACAACAATAGACATTTTGTTTCTAGATTAACTCCAGTTTGTTGGGAGGGAGTTAATGCATCCTAAATTTGAGTTGAGAGGATTTATGAGGCAATTAGATCCTCTTTGCTATATAACAGGCAACCAGTCGGATGGTTTGCTAAGAGGGAGATATTTTTATGAGGTTTTCATTATGTAATCTCCTGTTTTGATTAATAAATTCCTGATGCCTATGTTTGGTGGACGTAGCCCAGATTGGTTGGGTGAACCACGTTAAAAGTTGTGTTTTCTGTGCATGATTTTTTCTGCTGTGTTATCTTGTTTATTTAATTTAGTTGTGCATCACTCCAACAAGGAATGCCAACTCTTCGGAAGGCCAAGGAGAGCCAATATCACTAATTCCTCATCATCGACAGTAACCCCCACACTTCCCAGCTCATCTCGACAATAAGTGAACTTCATGAGATACTTGGGCATATTATCACCCTTCTCGCATTTGATGTTTCTAAGTTTATCTTTGAGCACCAGCTTCCTCTGATCGCTCTTGCTTTGGAATAATTTTGTTAAGAATTTCCAAATCAAATATGGAGTAGCCTTTCCATGGAGGCTGGACACAACATCATCCCTCACGCCCTCCAACAGAATCCTTCGACATTTTGCGGTCTTCTTTTGCCAAGCATCAGCTTGAGTAGCATCAGTAGGCTTTGGGACATCCGTCTCTATGAACTCCTTCAGCCCATTATCATCCAATACTTCCTCCATCCTATCCTTCCATGCAATATAGTTTGAGCTTCCCTCAAGAGCATACTCCAATCGCAAAATGTGGAAAGACATTGCCTCGTTGACACCAAGAAAACATTGTTGCAAATTCGAATTCCACCAGCTCCAAACTCAACCACCTCAGATCTAAGATTCGTGAGAAACAAATATTTCTCGTACAGAGATTGACTATATGGGTATTCACCGGATATCTCACCTTCCAAAGGAAGGATGAATACAAAGGCTACCTGGCCCGATTACAGACTCTTCTTGAAGAAATAGAATGTAAACACTTCCTGAATAGTAGATCTGATGATCAACAACTCCGATACCATGTAGAAATTTTGAATAATAAACACATATTCAATGGATATTATCCTGATCATGTACTATTGCGGAATACATACACAATACATAAGCTCCTCTACGTTGATCATCAATATAGCAGCATCAATAATGATAAAACATCAAGAGCATGCACACATTAACACAGTGTGTAACCCAGGGAAAGCTTACAGCTAAAAACCCCACACTATCTATATATTAACGATTGAGAACATGTAACATTACAATAGTCAATACTTCTCACAAGTATCCAACACTATCTCCACCTGTTACACACAATACAGCTCAAATCTGATCTCCAAATCTATTCCACTGCTTGTCTGTCTCCACTGCTCAATACCTGCTCAAGAATGGATGAGAATTGTTCAACCAAACTTGTATTTACCTCAAAAGAATCACTCACACTGGGAATCACGTGAGAAGAGGCTACAATCACTCGGTATTGGCCAATTCTTATTGGCATAACTCAATCCCATTGATTGTGCAAATCCTCATGCACAACAATAGTCATAACTGATAGCAATCTGATCCTCTAACACTTGTCCCTGCTGAACTGAACATGCACTGACATTCTACTGAGTTAACTGATGTATTATTTAGTTGCATTATGAGTTAATAATTAGTTTAACAACTCATCATTATTATATTTGCAGTTAGACTAATTACAACTAGTTTAACCAAGTCAAATTGAACACAACTCCATCAACTCCACCAAACTCAACTGATTGAGTTCTAACTGAACTCATGCATGCAAAAACTCAACTGACCCACAAAGAAAGTGTATTTCCTTCTGACAATTGCATATGCCACATCTGTAGCTCAAACTGAAGTGATCCAAGAGAAGATAAAGTTTATAGTCTAAATATTATTATAAGACAATAATATTTGACTTTTCTATTTTTGACAGCCAATCTAAAAATAGACTTTGATCACTCCTGCTGTGATCATCCCTGTTGTGGTCACTCCTGTTGTGATCATCCCTAATGTGATCCAAAAATAGAACTTGCGCCATAATTTTCCTGTGGGCCCACTTAGTGAAGGCAACTCTTTTCACTAAGCTCCATCATCTTGTTGCAATCTCAACATTTTACACTCAAGACTAGTCTACAACTGACGTTACACTACCTTGGAAACTCCACCATGGGTTAGGAATCTCAAATTCTCTACATGCACTAGATATTTTGGGTTGATTGATCAGTTAACTGGATGATCACTAAGTTAGACTATTTTCCCACTGCACACTTGACCTTCCACTAGTTCCTCCAACTGTTAGAACTAGTTTAACTAAAAATAACTTGAGATAAATGAGCTTGAGTGCTACAAATTAGCAATAACACATGCTTAACTAAAATACAAGCCCTATAACTCAAATTCATTGAGCTAGCTGAGTGACAAGAGCCATGTGACACAAGTTAACTACATCCAAGTTGTTTTTTGATGTGGAAATTCGAATTTTGTCAATTTGACTAAAGCAAAGTCAAATTGAGACTTTCTTGCTGCACTTTCAAAAATATTATAGACTTTGTTATAATTAAGGTTTAAACATTTCTCTTGGGTTTTGATTCTTCTCAGGCACATTGGTATTCATATACTTCTCTAAAATTTTACATTTGTATATATTTGCATGGTTTCTTTGAATTGACTAAGTCATAACATCATTATAGTTTCATCCATGACCCTTTACTTAATGAATGACCCTTAAAATTAACACACTTAATAAAATTAATTCAACAATTTTCTCTTTCCTTGGTGGCACACAAAAATTAGATAGGCTAGGGTATTAGGATAAGGGAGTAAGTTTAACATCCTCAATACTAGAAAATAACATAGAATCTTGAGATAGGGTGTATAAATCAACTTTCAGTGGAATATTCTAGGAAGCCTTTACAACACAAGGGTTAAGCACTAGGATACATTGGGAAATTTAGACTGAAGTTTGTACTCTATTTGGAATCAATGGTAGTTATATCTAGGAACTACATCATACTTGTGGGGGTCACCTTCGGGAGGCTTCAACCTCAATACCCTCCTCATGTATGTGGTTCTAACTTATGATTGCTCGAATATGTGTTATTTTTGGTGGTGACCTTAGTGGCATTTTTAGGATACTATCATGGTTGATAGTGAGGGGGTCAGTCCTTGTTGTACATGGGGAAATTTTTAGGAAAACTCACTCAATTCTCCTGGGGGGTGCTCCATGACTCATAAAATAACTTGGTCTCATGTTGAGTCATTAAGTAGGTACCTATTATAACTATCCTAACCATTTCCTCATCTTTGACCCATGAATTGATTAAGTGGGTTCCAGAGGCGAGAGGATCCCTTTCCCACTTTGGTTTCCTTGGTTCGTTTCCTTAGGATTCTTTTAGTGCGTGTTATTTGTTTTTTGTATCTAGTCATCTTAGGAATTTTATTTATTCATGCTTGTGTGACCTTGGGCTGCCACCATGGAGGATTTTTGTTTGCATTTTTCTCGCAGACTTGTGACCCTTTCCCCCTATGAGGTGGGTACACCTCCCCATAGATGTAGACTTAATTCCAACATAGGGACATCTTTGTCTCAAGTTACATTGGGTGATACTCAGAGGCCTGAACCATCCATTCATTGAGTGGTTGACCATGAAATTCTATCTCATCATCATACCTATACACCCATGTCATTAGGTGGGGGTATCGACTTTAAAATGATATTTGCATCATCCCTTACACACGTCTTTAATAGATAACATTAATACTTATGTGTCAAAACTCATTGTGTCTACACCTCTAGTGGAATATGGTTGTCCACATGTCACGTCCAAATCCATTCCTTTGATCACGGATCCCTTTCACACTACATCCTTTAATGAATATTTCTCTTTTTCTTGCAAATATTAGTGGAATTCCACACTTGGCACATCCAGTATGGGTGCCCCCACATCAAAAACATTTATATATCCATTCAAATTAAGTGGAGGTTCTAGTCCATCACATCTAGCATCCCTATGTCTAATTTTAGAGGGTCCAACTTCTCTTTCACATCTTGTTTCATGTGCCCCAAGATGGGTTTTCTTATCTCAGTAAGAAGTATGAAAATACCCAACAATGGGGTTTCATATGGTTGGAATCCTTTCAGTGTAACCATGCCATCCTCTAACTGTTCTAAGGGTGCGTTCATTTCTAGTGGGTTAAGCAATCCTCTTGGGATTCAACCTCTTGGAGGATTTACATTCTTGAGTCATACAGTTGATCCTTGGAATTCCTTTAGGGGGGGGGACACTTTTTACATGTGTAATCCATGGGATCCTAATCCTATCAATAACACTTTTAGATCTGCCTATGGTATAGAAGCTCAATAACCTATTGGTAAACATTTTTCCACTAGGACTGCTTGTCGTGGGGGCATTAACCAATCACAGGTTTACATGGCTATTGAGTCGTGAAATGGGTATGTAATTACTATTAATCTCATCATTCTTTTCCTTTATTCTTATCTTTTCTATATCCTAATGTGTTAATATATTAATGACTAATGGTAAGAATGAAGGAATTATCTGCAGTTACGACTTAACTAATTATTACCCTTCTTTATGCAGGAAAACAACAAAAGGGACAAATTTTGTTCCTTAATGAAGGAACAACGAAAATCAACAAGCCAAGGAAGGAACACGGTAGTTACGGTCAAGGCTAAAGACGAATCAGGAAGATCAGCACGAGAAAGGAAAGGAAAAGATTGTAAAAAGAAGGGGTAGCTCTATTATTATTGAATTTGTAATTTTAATTATAGACTTTCGTTGTTGAGAGAACACAATTATTGTAATGCTACTTATATTCGATGATTAATATATAAGTGAAGTTGTTGTTCCCTCAAGCTATCTGAAGTAACTTAGCACTATTCGCTGGCAGCTAAAGAGCTGGCCTCTGGTGGATTCAACTACTTTCTTTATATCATGCATTTCCAATTCTCGCAAGTGTGATGATTTGATAGTATTATTGCTTTCTGTGATTTTATTTCCTTCGTTGTTTATTATTTTCCTATGTTGACAGAATATCTATGCTTTATACGATTTACAGCATTATCGTTTAATTCAGTTCATCTTCAGATTATGTTACTTAGATAAATATTTAGCTTGATGTAATCAACTATAAATAGTTTAACTATCGCTGCCAAACTCTCAGATTCATACTATTGTTGTTTAGATTATTTACTAGAGATTGGGTTTTGATTTAGCTTAAATTAGTTAAGAAAAGAAGAGTTATTACTATTGTACTCTCAGCTGATCCCATTTCGAATTGCTTGACTCGGGATAGATTACACTTTCAGTAGAAGTTTGAAGTTCAGTTGTTATATTCGCTTTAATGATTGATGTTGGAATTTATTAGATGCATCCATTTACTCTTGTATTTAAAGATATATACTGCAATTTTGGAAACATTACTCTCTGAATTAAATAGCAGCCACATACTGTGTACACTCTTGAAATAAAAAGACTTGCCTGGGTTGATAATTAATGTAAGGATAATTAGGAGTTTTAAAAGGCACCTTTTATCACCCAAACATTTTGGTGCCATTTTCGAGGAGAGTGTATCCATTTATTAAGAGTGATGTACATTTGATGCTTGTCTGTTGAGAGAGAATTGGATATTGAAAATGGAAGGTAACAACCTGCATATCGAGCACGTAAAATGCCTGCTCCCCTAACCTCTTTGTAGCAGAATTGTTAGAAACTTAGGGTATAAAAAAACATTTGAATTGTTTGCATGAATGACTAAGAAGAAGAGACTCGAAAACAATCCAATTCCACTCCCTAAACCTGAAAAATTTAAGGTACTGGTGACCCTTGAATGATCAACTTTCATAGACAACATCTTAAAGAAAGTTGAATCTCAGCCATTAGTAGGTCCTCGAACAGTTGCTTCCAAACAACCTACTATCTCCCTTCAGGCCACAGGTTCACCATCTATAGCCTACACTGAGGTCCATAGTAAAACAGAAGGAACTGAGCAAAGTTTTCAAGATATTGAAAATTCGCACCCAAGTCCCTCACAAGAAGGGAATTCTTGTAATATTCGTGAAGGAGGAGGAGAAACAAGGGGAACAAAGGAACTAAGATCCCCTTAGAGAATAATTGAATAAGGAACAGCTAGTATCCCAGATCGAGGGAGTGCTATTCAGATCAACCCCATCCCTTCTATTCATCGTAGGAATAATTCTCTAGAGATTTTGGAAGGGTACTGGCATATATTTGATCAAATGGCCAACAACCCACAAGCACCCTAGACCTCTACATTACAGTATCCCATCGTTGACACAACTGTCAATGCACCCATGAAAGCTATTCCTCTCCAAAATAGTCCTACCTTTCATGGACTTACATCAAAGGATCTAGATGCATTTCTATTTGAATTTGATGTATTATGTCAAGGTTATGATTATACCACCAATCCCCAAAAACTAAAATTGTTTCCCTCTACGTTAAAAGGAATAGCCCTGTGTTGGTTTATGGGGCTAGGTGGGGGTACAATAAATTATTGGGATCAAATGAAAACCACTTTCCTTAAAAAAAATCAGGACTATTGCAAATTTAGGGAATTGAAAGACGAAATATTCCAAATGGTAGCAAGACCTAGTGAAACATTGGAACAATATGTGGAATGTTTTCAATATAACCTCCAGTGGTCTCCCTATGCAACTCTGCCTTTGCCTGATAGTGTGTTAAAAACTACATTGATTAAAGGAATGAAAGACCAATGGATAGAGACATTAAATATTATGGGTAAAGGTGATATATATCAAGAAGATTATGCTAATATTATTAATTTGTGTGTCAGGTCCTCAAGAGGCAATACAAGATTGAAACCAGCAGAACGTGACATGACCACCAAGGACAGCAAAATCTCTGGCAAGAGCATTTCTCGTGAAGAAATTGGAAACCTACAAGAGGAATTCAAAATATATATCTAGGGAACTTTGATGACGTAACTGGACATCATCCAAGACAAGCAGAAGCAGGCAGAAGCATAATAAAACTTGGTGATAATTTGTCCTAGATGCAAGAAAAAGCATAGTCATAAAGAGTGCCCAATAGATATGGTACGAACCTATGCCATATGTACCAAAGATCATGCGACGGAAAGCTACCCATCACTCCCAGGGTTAGAAGTAGTCTATAAGAAGGTAGAAGAAGAAACAGAACCAATCTACCTACTAAATTAGTGTCGCCAATGGCAACCATGACAAACATGTATGCCTACTGAACCATCTTATTTCTTTCAATCCTCGCAATTCAATTCACAACAATACCTAGGAGCTATGTGGCAGAACCAGCCACCTGTTCCCAATTGGTCACAGTAACCATTCCCCATGCCACCTTGGGCCAACCAATCAAATCAAAACAACAATTGGCCAAATTCCTCTTACTTTCCACTATTCTAGCAAAATAATGCATATCCATCTCAATGGCCACTCTCCACCTCACAAAACTAGAGTTGGCAGTCAAGCTGGCAAAGACCTACAAACCAGCCAATAGGAAAAATCCCCCTACTTCAACCTACACTACCAGCACCCTACACGTTGCAACAGAACCCTTACACCAACCTACAACCACAGCTCCCAGCCCAGCCCAACCTGAACCCCAACAATAGACCAATCCAGTATGCGCAACTTATTGAAGGACTGGAGCTAGAAATTGAGTTGAGGGAGTGTAATGAGCTTAAATTAAGGTCTAGATGGATAATAGAGTCAGAGGGGGATAAATATATACAAATTTAAGATCTGTTACCTGTAGAACAAGCACCACAATTACAGAATACAGTTAAACAGAAAACTCACGATCAAACTATCACCTCTTCTCCACCATTCCCAGAGAGATTAATTATACCCCGCTCAATCGAATATCCCGATTTTGATCTTCTGGGAGAATTGAAAATTTTGTGTGTAAAAATACCTCTCCCCCAAGCTATTCAAGACATTCCAATTTATGCAAAAACTATTAAGGAATTGCGTACGAAAAAGCTGAAGAGGAAAATAAAACCAACCCCAACTATCCATGTAGTCAGTACTTTGTCTAATTTATTATCAGGCAGGGAAACACCGGTAAAATATGAGGACCTAGGAAACCCTATAGTCATGGTACAAATAAATGGATGCTCCTTCCCCAATGCGTTAGTTGACCTAAGAGCAGCCATCAATATTCTTAATACAATGACCTGTAAAAAACTTGGCATTACATCCTTGGATCCAACCACAACCTTGCTAGAACTGGTCAAATTGGTCGTCAAACCAGAAGGCACATTACAATATGTAATGGTGTCTGTAGATTCCTGGGAATACCCAGCAATTTTTTTTATCATCAATCCTAGAAACCAGCTAAACAGACATCCCCTAATTCTAGGAAGACCTTGGCTAGCAATAGCAGATGCTTACATAAGCTGTCAATTAGGTAGCATGACTATAGCAAGAGGAAGTAATGTGAATAATTTAGCCTTATATCCTCCATCTCAGCCAAGTTTAACAATAATAAAAGCTAGAAAACAACATTTATCATATCTAACTGAAAACATTAGATCACCACTAACTATAGAAGATGCTCTCGAATTCAAGGATCAAACAAAGGATGACATCATTAACACTTACATTAACCAACTAGATGTCGTATCCCATCCAAAATGTCACATGATCAAAGTAGCCCTAGATAACGAAATTGATGAAGATCCCTTAAAGGATATTAATGACCATTCAATACCAGCAACTTCTATTTATAATAGCAAAACCATAGAAATTGAGCCAAGGAAAACCTTAAATATCAACAAAAACTTGACTGATGACCAAGAGCAGAGGCTTGTTCAACTTCTGAGAAAATATAAAGAGGCCTTCGCATGGGATTACCCAGACATGAAAGGGATTGATCCCCAATTATCCATGCACCATATCTATACAGAGAAATATTCCAAGCCCATTCGACAACCTCAATGGAGGTTAAACCCTCACCTTAAAGTTATTGTTAAAGATGAACTACAAAAATAGTCACATGTAAATTACATATATCCCATATCTGATAGAAAATGGGTTTCTCCATTAATAGTGGTGCCGAAAAAGAATGGAAAGTAGCGTATATGTGTTTACTATAGAGAGCTTAATAAAGAAACCCAGAAATACCATTTTCCCCTTCCGTTCATTGACCAGGTCTTGGACACATTGGCAGGAAAATAATTCTTTTCTTTCATATATGACTTCAGCAACTACAATCAAATTCAAATTGCCCCGTAAGACCAGGATAAGACTACCTTTACATGCCCTTGGGGGACATCTGCCTACAGGGTCTTACCTTTCAGACTATGCAACACACCTGCCACATTCCAGAGGGCTATACTCAGCATTTTTTCAAACTTGATAAATGAGGGGCTTGAGGTGTACATGGATGACTTTACACCTTACAAAGATGACCAAGCCAACACTACAAACGCTAGAGAAAGTTCTACAAAGATGCATTACTACCAGGCTCTATTTAAGCCATGAAAAAAGCCACATGATGATGAACGAGGGCCTCATCCTGGGTCACTACATCTCAGCAACTGGAATTCAAGTAGATCCTGCAAAAATTCATATCATTCTTTTAATACTTACCCCTTCCATGCAAAATAAGGTGCGTAGTTTCTTGGGATTTTTTGGTTATTATAGAAGATTTATAAAGAATTTCTCTCAAATTACTGCACCATTATATGCATTAACATGAAATATTGATTTCTTGTGGACTGACAAATGTGACACTACTTTTGAATATTTACAATGGCTTGTATCAATAGCCCTAGTATTGCGGGGCCCAAACTGGGATTTTCCATTCCATATTTCATCTGATGCAGTAGATACAGCCATTGGAGCAGTCCTCGGCCAGGAGGAAGATAAAAAACCATATTCTTATATATTACATCAATAAGAATCTATCTCCAGCTTAGTTGAATTACACTATGACCGAAAAGGAATTTTTGGCCGTAATCTATGCTATTAATAAATTCAAACATTATATAACAGGATACCCTATGGTTATGTTCACTGATCACTCTGTTATTAAATATCTAGCTAATAAAAATATTACAAATGGAAGATTGACTAGATGGTTTATCCTTTTGCAGAAATTCAACATAAAAATCAAAGATCGACCAGGAAAGGGAAATCTAATAGCAGACTTCCTTTCACGTATGCCAAAGACAGACGACTCGGAAGCAGTAGAAGACCATTTCCCTGATGAACACTTATTCGTTGTCACCGTGAAAACACCATGGTACGCGGATGTCGCAAACTATCTAGTAGTGGGAAAATTACCAAAGCACCTGACGCCCAATGAAAGAAAACAAATAGTACAATGTAGCACTCGGTGTTCCTGGATTAGAGGATATTTATTTCATACAAGAGCTGATATGCACATTCAAAGATGTGTCAGGGAAGGCGAAGTCTTCAACATCCTGAAAGCTTGCAATGATGGGCCTTGCAATGGACATTTTGCAGACCGCAGGATTGGTCGCAAAGTCTTACAGATCGGATATTATTGGCCCACCATTTTTAAAGATGCCAAGAAGTTTGTCTAGGCATGTGATAGTTGCCAAAGAATGGGATGCCCCGAGTAGTCTAATGAGATGCCCCTACATCCACATTTAGTCATTGAACCTTTTGAGCAATGGGTGTTAGATTTCATTGGTCCAATAAACCAATCATCTAATCAAAATATGTACATACTAGTTGCAACAGAATATGTGATTGAATGGGTGGAGGCAGAAGCATTAACAAGGGCCATAGAGGACATAGTAATCCACTTTCTTTTCCAACTACTCGTGCAATATGGCTTGCCTAGAGAAATAATCACAGATGGAGGGCCACAATTTATAGGCCATAAGATTGGTGCAACATTAAAAAATCATCATATCATGCACAGAATAACAACTCCATACCCCCGCAGGCAAATGGCCAGGTAGAAAGCACCAATAAAGTAATCGAGGCAATACTTACAAAAACAGTCGCATCGCATAGACATGACCAGGCTACCTGATTACCAGAAGCCCTGTGGGTATACCGCACTACATGGAGAAATACCACGGGATATTACCCATATCAGCTAGTGTTTGGTAAAGAAACGATCTTCCCAATTGAAATTGAAATTCAGACATTAAGGATAGCTCAGGAGGTAGGCTTGGACTTAAATGAAGCACAGATTAATAGGCTACATCAAATCAATGAACTGGATCAAATCTGACTATCAGCTCTTCAGCATACTGCACTAATCCAACAACAAAGAGTGAAATGGCATGATGCCCTTATCAAGAAGAAGATCTTCCATGAAGGTGATTGGGCATTTCTATATGATTCTAGGTTCTAGGATTTCCCGGGAAAACTCCAGACTAGATGGTTAGACCCCTATGAGATAAAAGAGGTGCATGATAATGGCACCCTCACATTAACCACCATTGATGGATCTAGCTACTCTTTTAAAGCGAATGGACATCGAGTATGCCTCTGTCATAAACTGCTTACCAGGGAGTCCTTTTGCCAACAGTTACAGGAAGATTCCACTATACAAATTCTTGTTGAGGAGGGCAACACGTCCACAACATCAATCCACTGAATAATTTATTTGTTTTTGAAATTTGAACATAAATTTCCCTTTCTGTTTGATTGAAATTGTTGTATAATAAATTGTACATAAGTTTGTTTTTTTACTCTATTTTTCCTTTGATTTTCCCTCTAAGGAACATCTATTGTTCCCTATAGGGACCAACAATGTTCGTATGGATTTTTTTCTTGATGTTCCCTCTAAGGAACAGTTGTTGTTTCCTCTAAGAAACAGTTGTTGTTCCCTCTAAGGAACACAATTTCGAGTGCTATATTTTTCCTTCTTGTTGTTCCCTTTAAGGAACAATTGTTGTTCCCTTTAAGGAACAATTGTTGTTCCCTCTAAGGAACAACCATTGTTCCCTCTGAGGAACAAAAATTTCATGTGCAAAATTTTTCTTTTGTTTCTTCTTGTTGTTCCCTTTAAGGAACAATTGTTGTTCCCTCTAAGGAACAACCATTGTTCCCTCTAAGGAACAGCAATTTCGTGTCCACTATTTGATGTATTTTTCTTCTTGTTGTTCCCTCTGAGGAACAACAATTTTTTGTGCAATATTTTACTTATTTTTCTTTTTGTTGTTCCCTTTAAGGGACAGTTGTTGTTCCCTCTAAGGAAAAGTCATTGTTCCCTCCAAGGAATAGCAATTTCGTGTACAATTTTTTTCATTGTTGTTCCCTTTAAGGAATAGTTGCTGTTCCTTCTAAGGAATAGCTACTATCCCCTTTAAGGAACAGTTGTTGTTCCCTCTAAGGAATAGCAATTTCTCATCCATTTATTTATTCTTTTTGCTATTCCCTCTAAGGAACTGTCACTGTTCCCTCTAAGGAACAATGATTTTGGTGTGCAATTTCCTTTTTCTTATTGTTGTTCCCTACAAGGAACAACTGTTGTTCCCTCTAAGGGACAACTATTGTTCCCTCTAAGGGAAAATTGTTGTTCCCTATAAGGAGAAATCGTTGTTTTGTTGTTCCCTACAGGGAACATCAAATTTTTGGCGTGGATTTTTTTTGTTGTTCCCTGCAGGGAACAACTGTTTTTCCCTCTAAGGAATAGCACCTTCTTTGCATGTCTTTCTTGCTAATACCTATAAGGAACAACATTTTTTTGTGTGAGGTTTTCTTTTGCTATTTCCTTCAGGAAATAGCACTTTGTGATATTTGTTTGAGAACACTCTTTCTTTCCTTTGCTCACTCTTTATGATCCTCTAATAGAGCGCAAGTGTACAAATATATATGTAAGGATACAAATCTGAAGCTTACTGGAACAAGCAAATATATTGAATATTATCATCTTTAACAAGATTGCTTTGTATTGATCGAAAAAGAAAGGAAACAACCATCTACATCACTTCACTGTCCTCATTTCCACTATAAATCAAATTGATTGATTATTGGTACCATGCTAGTTCTCCCCTAACCCCTATAATTTTCTCTGTTTATTATCATCAAATAAGGTTAAGGGCATAATTTGTTTCTATTGATATGTTCAGACTTCTTCTGCCATCCCTACTCCTAAGGAGTGTTGAGCCACCCTCTATATATAAATAGGAGTGCTGAAAAAAAAAAAAATATATATATTAATATAATTATATATACATATTATATATATATATACAATATGTACTAACATTCTATGTTTTTAGAGATGGAGGAATAGGGGGTCTCATCACAAGCCATCCTACCATGATATAAGGAGCAGCGAAGTGGCATTCCCACTATGGCCACCACACCAGGGATATGATCTAATGGATGCATCAAGAAATAAAGTCCTTGGAACAGGAGGTCTCATTACGAGTCGGCCTGCCCAACTTTCGCTCCTTCCCAGTGAATGGCAATGTGTTCATTTGGTTACCATGCCAGCACATTGGTCTCTACTCTGATATCATAATGCACTTCCCCAATTATACATAGAGGATCATGGTTCCAAAGGGTGAGAAAGCAACTATGTCGAGGCTATAAACACTTGCAGGCAACAGAAGCTCTGCTGATGGTATTGGAGTCGTATTTTCATCATCAATAATTATTATAATCCCCTTTCCTTATTTTTATCTTTACTACAGAGATATTATGTTCCTAATTTAGTTTGAACCTTTATACATGTGAGATATTTTAATTCAATCATAATAGCTTTAAGTGGAATGATGACGGTAAAGTATTTTTCCTGCGCTAGTTGTCCTTTTTCCTTTTTGAATCACCTCACGGCATCTCCTCACTTATTGGTAATTCTCGTTATATGCATTGATTTCAGCACTCCGATATCTTTTGGGATCCTTGAATTAATATGTGTACCTTGCCACTTTCATCATCCCTGTACTTCATTGCCAGCACATTATCCCTTCACTCATTCGATCGAAGGCGACCTATTATTTCAAAGGGGGGCGAGGAGCAACCTCCAGTGTACTATGCATACGTGTCATCTCTTTATTTGATTTTGCAGGACAATACGACATTCCATGATCACGGAGTATGTGGTATAATAGCAAGTCCTAGATAACGGTATTTATTCTTGTAAGGTATCATCTGATATAACTATTATAACAACTTGTTGTTCCATCAATCGGCTCTATTTATTGCTATTCTATTACACTAACTGTTTGAAGAATTCAAGCATTGTTTGTAGAATTCAGGCAGTATGGGAGGAAGAACAGTGCACAGGAAGCTGCTAATACTAGATGTTTCTAATGAAACCTGAGAAATTTTAGCTCGAGCTAGGTGGATTGTATACTTCACACGATTTTAGCCTCCCAACGAAGAAGTTGCCGTTGAATTCCTACAAAATTTACAGAACGGACAATCCATGATAAGGGGTAGACAAATCACAGTATTAGACGTTGTGATAGCAGAAGTATCTAGGTTGCCAGCCAATGGACCCATATGGGCTAACAAACGATTGAAGTTGCAAGATGCCATCGAACCCTTTAAGGGTGAAGGACAGGAGCTCATCAAAAAAGGCAAAGGCATGCAACCATCCTCACTTGGAGAACCATTGGGAGAATTAGCAAGGATCATTTAGTGTTACATCACATGCAACGGACGCAAAGACGTGGTAAGGCCGTGTCAACTTAAACTCTTAACAATTCTGAAACGAAAATGCTCTATAAATTTACCTTCATTATTAAACTTTTTACTCCATGACTCTACCGAGAGGCTCAAATGGTCTTGACATATAGAAATCGTAGTAAGCCATCACTGTTTGATTAGGCTGATAGTTAGCTACAACCTTGCCCAGCAACAATCAAGCTGGGAGGAACTAATATTTGCTATTGAAGGAGGGTTAGCTCTGCCTACACCTAATCCTGTTCTGAAAAGGAAGAGGACTACCCTTGTAGCGAACATTCCCAAAAAGCGCAGACATTCTGTCAGGCTGAGAACAAACGTAGAAGCGGCTGAAAATCCTCAGGGCAGTATCAGCCAGCCCATAGAACTATCTAGTCTAGGAAGTGAGCAGTATTTGCAGTTAGAAGGATGGGATGACCTTGAGTCAGAGGAAGAAACATGACATTATGGAGAGGAGGAAAGAAATGAATCAAGACTCGCCTCAACATCAAATACAAGTCACCCAGGATATTTATTGCACGATATCGAATTGGCTTAAATTTTGGCCAATATGAATGAGTTCATATAGCCTTAATTTGGGAACAACTCAGTCTATGGAGAATTCTAGCTATGACATAATTCTATTAGAAATGCAAGCCGTGAAGCAGAAATAGGCACATAGGCCATTCAAGAAGAGGTGAACCGACCCAGTGACATGCCTCCAGGAGAACCTAATGAGGTAGGCCTAAACATGGAGAATACAGGCCAAACAAAAGGGGCAGAAATAAACCAGGAAGAAAACTACCAATTTGGGGACACAGTTCTTGTAGAACAGAGTCAAGATGAGCAACCGGGTTTGTTAGGAGCAGAGACTATTAACAAAACAATTTCTCCCTCGAAAATGTATAGAGCCAAAATTAAAAAGATTAGGAAGGAACAACACAGGCTCCAAAAAATGGTAAAAAGGCTCAAGAGAAAGATAAAAGAAATATAAATGGGGAAGGTTCCAGACAAAACCCCGGAGACAGTAAACGTAGTAGTGCAAACTAAACTTTGTGAAAGAAAAACTACAGGGACTCAAACGGAGCCCATACTCACTAAGGAACAGCATGCAATTCTTGCAGTAGTAGCTACCTAGATAGAGGTTCTACTGATCCAGATTTAAACAGGAACGCAATAAAATACAAAGATAACCATATACACAAAGATGCAGCGGAAATAATACTTCATTTCATTAATGGAAAATACTGAAATATGCTTACAACCGGAAGCAGAAATAAACCAGCTAGGGCAATGGTAGCTTATCTCTGAGAAGAGATGTGTGGCTACATGCCTCTGAACTGTGTTACAATGAGGCTCAAAGGCCTATTTATTGTTGAGAAACAATGGA
>APFE031527431.1:0-10538 GCA_000404065.3 Pinus taeda
AGTTATATCAGTATCTGTCACTGTCCGAAGCCCATCATTCGGTTCATGGAAAGGCATCAATTCAACAGATAAACTCATCTTCACCACATAAATCTTAACTCTGCAATATTAAATTTTGGCAGACTATAAAAGAATTCGAACTACTATATTGATGAAAGCTATATTGATGAAAACAAAGGACCCTTTGAAAATCGAAAACCCTGGCTTCAATCTACTATCAAATGTGAAAGAACAGAAGTATTAATAGTAACTCCCATGGATGGATGTTACCAGAAATGCCACGGACACCTCGCACAACCCATGGCAGTCCAAATGCATTGGGCTATTGATTTGCTCGACGTCGTGACTCCGTGTCAGATTGTTGGGAAGGAAAGGAGCACGATTTTGTTTTCTACAACAAAGATACTACTTCACAACTGCCTTTCAATGCCAAAACCATGCGCTAGGTCACTGGACAGGTAAATCTTGGAACGCCCAAAATGAAAAAAATTGAATACAATTTGGTTGCAGCTGCATCAATTAGAAGACATCGACTCTTCTTGACTATAAGGGGCTTCAATTACTAGCTGACCACTTTGTCAGAGGCTGCTACAGACTCTTCCAACCGATGGCTCTTGTCAGGCCAGGACAATTGGTGTAAATCATTCAATTCAAAACCACAACGCAGGTCACAATTCAAAAAGGTATAGAAACCACAATGCAGGTCACGGTTTCGATCCCAACGACACCCGAATGCAAATAAAAAGTGGTATTTGAGAAAATAAAGGACAGTGATACGAGAATAATTAAAACAGTGATACGCCTGTGCTGGGGTGCGCGGAGGACATTTGACCATTTTCAAATGACACCTGAGCGTTTAACACCAGACAACAGTGGTAGCGTTTCTTTAGGTGAGGGACAAAGGAGCAGAAGGCAGGCAGGAGTTACAAGGTTAAAAATAGAACCTGGGACCTGTGCTCTGATACCATGTCAGGCCAGGAGTAACTCCAGAAAACTAATGCGTTTATTCATTTAACCAGCTATCTAATATATACATGAATGTGATTGTTCAGTTCATCTTCTCGATGACAGTTCACATTCAGTTCCCCAATCACTGAGGATTAGGTGTCAACAAAGACCAACCTTCAAAATCACCAGAACAAGGTCGAAAGCATGACATAATAATCAACATGCTGAAGACAATAGTTGGTGAAACAAGTGCAAAGGAAGCAATACATGTAGAGGAAATAGAGAAATGACTTTTTTTGTTTGCATACATGCATGTTACTGAAGACAAGATCACATGAAAATGACAAGTTGTCCTACAAAATCAACTAAGAGGTGTACGTCAAAAGGTGTTCTTTACTTACCATACTTACCCTTGAGATGATCATGCATTGGATGGAGTTTGCATGTGGTCCTGATATTTTTCCATCACTTGGTCTCTTGGTCCTTCTCCTTAACTCATTGGGATTGATCTCAACATGTCACCTTTTCCTCTAGTGACTGAGAGACAGATCAGCGTAGCTTTAGCGAGCAGTGACCGCTATCGGAATGAGGTCTTAGGAGGCCCATCTACATAGTTTTTGAATGCAAGATAGATAGGGAAGCTTGGACAATACTGTGCAGTGTTTAGGCACAGGACAATTCTATGGGATGGCAGTCCTAGGAGGACACCTCTGTGCAATATCTCAGCATAGTGCAGCCCGGGCAGCCGAGAGACAATACTACGCAATTTCTAGAGACAACGGTTTTGGGTGGGGTAAGACACTAGGGGAAAGCACTGCGCATTTTTGGATGCCAAGGGACCTTGGGTTTTCTGTGTACTATGGAGTTCCAATAATAAACGGAGGAGGTTTTATGGTTTCAGGAGAAAAGTGCATAATTTTCGGAGGCTGAATAAGGATAAGATGCTTGGGAAATAGGCTAAGTGCGATACCAATGAAACATATGTAAACATCGATATGACTTCACTATGGTCACACACGAACACTTAGTGATGCAACATAGATGATCCAAAATGTGTAAAACATACTCTACTTGATACAAAAACCTTCGTGACAAGAGTGCATGCAGTGAGTGTGAAACATGTCTATGTGATGATAATAACTTATGTACACATACTTCCCCTTGAATCAAAACAACATTACCTTTGCATGACAAACAACAACTGCTATGCCCAAAGATGACACAAGTTGGATAAATATGAGAACATGAACAACTATTAAGATCAATGAGGGGAAGGTTGAGATCATCATCTTACCAACAAGTGACCAAGGAGATTGCATGATCTAAGGTAGGCTCTAAAATTTTCATGTGAGCCAAGAACTGTGCATAGGCACTTATTTATTTCATAGGCAGAATAGGGATCCCAACTTATTGAGAGCATAAGAGGTTGTTCCTTCATATAATTATGTTATATATACCTCTGACATACTTGTTAAGATTTCCCCCCTCACCTTACTCTACATGACTAAGCTGACAAGGGTTAACCCAAAAGAACTGATTAGAATAGGCAGTACTAGTTAACAGTGCAGGTGTTGTGTTTTCACTGAGAATCACTTTGAAAATAATTTATTTTCCATCAAGGCATCATTGGCTGAAGACAAAAAGTTCCTCAAAAAGAGAGAGGAAAACATATAATCAAATTTTGATGGTTTTACAAGTCCTCTTAGATTTTCTCCGCATGTCTTGAGAGCTAAACATGGTTTCATGTAAGGCTAGCCTACAAACACCAGCAAGCAAAGAAAGAAAAAAGAAAAAACATAAGTAAAGAGAAATACAAACAATTAAGAAAAGAAAGCAAGAAATCCAACCAAACCAAGTAAGCAAGCAAAGAAAACATGCAAACTATGCAAACTAGGAAGCAAAGAAAAGAAAGAAAGCAAAAACTACTACTACTCCTATGCTAAATAGTGCTAGGGCCTACTCACATGAAGTGATATTTCCAATGCAGCCACTAGTTCATTGGTTGGCCCATGTTAGCGAAGGAATCCTAAACAAGAAAGGTATGCATGCGAACTCATGAACAAGAAAGATAGATCAGTGAAGACCAACATGCTCCAAGTTCTAAAACATCCACAGAAAAGAAAAGAGTGAATGCACAAGACAAGCATTCTACAGACTTAACATGATGTTGTGACACACTGTGTGCAAATGATAAGCATGTGCATTCTCTTGACACAAACATGAAAACATGAGAAAGAGAGACAAATTACGCTTTGCAAGTGTGCTTTTTGTGTATGATTCCTCCAGTGCATAGGGGATCATGTGATTCTGGTGGAGGAAGTAAAATCTAAGTGTTGGATTGATCTTCAATGCATACAAATGACTGATGAGGAGCCTTGGGTGTTTCATAATTTTTCTAATCAGAAGTCAAACTAACCTCAAGGTATTGAAGGCCTAACATAACCATTAGCTCAAGCTAAAGTTCCTCGACAACTTGTGGGGTTTCCACTTCGTCAATAGATAGATCATCAAACGCTAGTGGCTTAGAAATATTAACAGCGAGTGAATCAACATCATGATCAAATGAAGAAGTACGTACATCATGACAACCACGATCATCAAATTCGAGATGTTCATTTACATCCTCATGATTTGATGAATCATGTAAAGGGGTAGATGAGAAAGAAGGATGCTCACCCTGTATGTTTTCAAGAATGACTGATGATAGATGGGAAGGATTTTCAGAGGAAGATGTATCTCCCCTGCAATGTAATGTCAGCTTGATATTTGGTGTGTCCTGTGAATTATCGGAAGTAGAAACATCCGAAGATGAGTTTTCACAGGGAAAATCAAGAGTGGTTGAATCACAAGAGACATCAAGATAGAGAAGATGAGCTGCAGATGGAAGGGAGTCATCCTTCACCACGAGTTCTTATTCAATGAATGATAGCACAAGTTGGCTTCACAACACCAAATCCATTGACAACTTGATCCTCATGAACACAAGATGTGGAGTTCGGAATGGGAGAACACAACACAATACAATTTGAAGGATCAATGGAACGTCAGGATGGAGGTTGAGGGAATGAATCCACGTGACAACTAGCAATCTTGCAAACCAAATATACACTAACATTGAGACTAGGGGGTTGGAGGATGTGACAGTTTAGCAGATTTGTGTGCACCTTCTCCCACCTCGCGCTGCACAACTAGATTTGTTTGATGAGAAGAAGAGGGACAGTCACTTGTGAGAACAACCTTCTCCATCTTAGATTTGGCAGCTCTAACACTCAAGTATGTTGGGAGGAGTTCAAATTATTCTAAGAATTGTGGATTTTTGTATATGTAAAGAAGATACTTAAATCTTCCATCGCGAAATTCCCAATCAATTTCATCTTCAGGATATTAGTTTGCAAGATTAGAAAAGCGTGTGTGAAATTGCTCAACAAATTCATCAAGTGCTTTCCATAATTTCAAAATTTCTTTATTGAGCACTTTATAGTCAAAGTGATGAAAAGCATCAGATAACTCTCTAACAAAGTAACCAAATGAGTGAATATATTGTTCGGGCAGCGTGACAAGCCATTGCAATGGGTTCCCACAAAGCGTGAATACAAACAGTGTGGAGATTATGTAATTCTTATGGTTTTCGAGGCTGCTACATAGATTGGCAAAGGAAATATTATGCCTCTACCAAGCTACTCCACCTTCACCTTCATATGTGTAGGTGACAAGTCATTCTAGAAATCCTCCAGGATTTCAAAGTCATTTTTGTAAGACATACATTCTAGAGGATGAAGTATAACATAAGACATGATAGAAGTGGGAAGATTCAAAACAGACTTTGAGGACTCATCTTGTCATCTGGCCCTCCTTCTAGCATCATAAATGTTGACGTTGTTGGACCCACCAACATTCAGGGGATCTCCCTGTTATGAAGTACGAACTAGACCTCACACTATTTGGTGTAAGAGTCGCATCCGGTAAGATGGCCCAGTTTCCATTATCTTAAATATATGTCTTAGCTCTTTCTTGTTAGCACATGAGAGTGGTATATTTAGTCTTAAAACAATGACATTTGTATGCCTGGTGAGTGCTTAGTGTCACTTTTGTCAAATTTCTTTCACTACAGAGGGAGAGGGTGAGAGTGAGTCTCAATTCGAAAGGGAATAGTCCCAACTCGATTAGAGACACACAACACAGAAGGATCTACACAGCTTCCAGTGAATTAGTCCACATGGATGTAGCAGTCGCAAGCACAAAGTGAATAGATAGCACGTACAACACCCAACGGATTAGTCCAAATGAGTGTGACGGTCGTTATAACAAGTTTACAAGAATGATTTTGTCTAATGTCCGACGGAGTAGTCGACATGGTCAAGAAAACCTTAACAACTGTAAAACACATTTCCAACAACATATGCACTAAAACAACTGCAACAATTCAACTATCTTAGCATAGGTTAAAGCAGCATGCATTATAAGCATCCAAAGAATTTTCTTACAAATGAATACAATACATGTGTGAAAACGTGTTGTCTTGTTAATAGGCTTCTGAATCAAGTGAATGTTCCAAGTCACATTTGTATACCATACCTCACTAACCTTGATAGCAGGGTGTTGGAGCCGCTACTCGCTCCTCAAATAAAATAATATAGACTCTCATGGCTATCTGGGAGGAGCCAAGGTGAAAAAGTCCTTTACATGTACAAATGAGGGGTATATATAGCCAAGGGTGAAACTAGCCCTTATGACTCTTCGACTTCCCTCATGACTATTTTACTTATATGACTCTTTAACTTCATCCGTGGGTCTCTTGTACTTCCACGTTACATTACATTCTTTACACAAATATGAACCAAAGTAGTGATGTGGTCGAGGTGGCTCATGACAAAAATCGACATGAAACTACTAGGATTCACATGTTGGCTACATTGTTCATGTCCAGTTGTTGTGTTGCTGAGTGATGACTGTGCCTATGGTGTACCATAGATTCACCTCTGCATGGTAAAGTGTGTGGAGTCTTTAATTGCCTTAGTGTTCACTTGATGGTTCATGCATGCGCATGTGTCTCGTTCGCTTGCTACTTGGTATGCTTCGTGTTCGTCCAACCATGAGCAAGTCTTCTAGCATGCGCTCCTTGTTCATCCCATTCGTCTTCGCACCATGTCTCAGTTGGGTTCTTGTTTCTGAAATCACTCATTATGAGATGAAATAAAATCTAGAAATCCCCTAGTATACCATGATGCATCATCTTCCGTTTCTGAGTGCAATTGAACGGGAGAGACGACAAGGTTATGAAACTGCACAAAGCATATTTGAGGCTAGGATGAGAGGCTCCGAGGAACTATCAGGAAAAATTGCGCAGAGGTCACTGAGAGGCTGGGTTAAGCAGTCTGACACAGCAGTGACATCTATGTGATCTGGTTGAGTTGGGAGAGAAAGCTATGCAATTTTTCCGGCGAAGGCAATGGGCGAAGCAAGAGGCACTCGTAGTGAAAACTACGTAGATTTCCAAAGGAGATTGGGATCGAACTGTGGGAGCTTGGTGACTAGAACTGCACAGATGTGGGAGGCAGTAATGTAGTACATGTATGCATAGTTTCTAGGCTAAATAGGGTTTCGGGAAGAAGGTGAACTATCCATGAAAACTATGCAATTTTAAGGAGGAGTGGCAAGCAGGCTGGTAGGGGGACTAACTAACAAAACTATCCAATTTCCAAAGACATTGCAGTGACAAGCAGCAAGTGCCTGTCCCTCATGTCTACACAAATTCTGCAGTCAGTGGAGGAAGGAAGCCTAACAACTTCTATACCATTTTTGGGATGAGTGCAGCCCTCGGTCACTACCCAAGTCAAATTCTCTAGTTGACCAGTGAGAGGCTTGAGTGATAGGCTTGCGGGAAGCACATAATGGGATAGCTTCATGAAAAAAATTATATGTTGTTCTGGGTGATAGACAACCAAGTTGATTCCAGAATTATGCGATGTAGACTACCTGGAGGGCAGTCTCAAGCTCTGTACAGTTCTGGACAAGAGTGCTTGGTCACTGAGGGTTGAGATTGCGCAGTGCAGCTCACTGGAGGTCTAGTTGATGGAAGGTGTTCCGGTAAACAAATCTTTGGAAAAATGATCAAGTGTGTGAGTAAGTGAAATCATGTATACATGACCTTGAGAACACACATTCAACATGACTTGACAAAAGGACAGGCAAAACCAACAAGACACATGCCTCAGTGTGACTGTCTACAGTTTAAGAGCGACAAGTGCGAGACTTGAGATAGATCATTTAACGACCCTAATGAAAGTTGTGAAATATTGTTTACAACTTCGTGTTTGAGTGCAATAGATGTTTAAATAGTGAACACAACTCAACACACCAAGAAAAACCTTCAACATCACTGGAACAAGGTCACAAGCATGACATAGCAATCAACATGCTGAAGACGATAGTTGGTCAAACAAGTGCAAAGGAACAAAGATATGTAGAGGAAATACACAAAATGATTTTTTTTGTGTTTTCACACATGCATGTTACTGAAGACAGGATGATATGAAAATTACAAGCAGTAATGCAAACTCAACAAGGAGGTGTACTTCGAAAGGCGTTCTTTACTTACCATATTTACCCTTGATATGACCATGCATCCGATGAAGTTTGCATGTGGTCCGAATATTTTTCCATCACTTGGTATCTCGGTCATTCTCCTCAAGTCCTTGGGAGTTATCTCAACATGTCATATTTTCCTATATTCAGTGTGAGATAGATCAGTGCAGTTTCAGCGAGCAGTGATTGTTGCCGGAATGAGGTCTTGGGAGGCCCATCTATGCATTTTATAAATGAAAGACAGATAGGGCATCTTGGACAGCACTATGCAATTTTGAGGCACATGACACTACTATGGGATGTGGGTCATTGGAGGACACCTTTGTGCAATTTCTTGGTGTAGTGTAGTCTGGGCAGTTGGGAGACAATACTGTGTAATTTCTGGAGACAACGGGTTCTCGCTGGGGAATTACACTAGGGGAAACCACTACGCAATTTTTGATACCAATGGATGCTGGCGTCTTTACACATTGTTGAGTTCCAGTAGGCAAGAGAGGAAGCTTGATGGTTTTAGAAGAAAAGTGCACAATTATAGGAGGTTGAATAAGGCTAAGTTTCTTTGGAAATAGGCTAATTGTGAGATCAGTGATACATATGTAAAAATAGATAACACTTGAATGTGATCACACACCAACACTTAATGATGCAACATAGACGATCCAGAATGTATAAAACATACTCTTCTTGATGCAACAACCTTTGTGACAAGAGTCAATGTAGTGAATGTGAAACATGTCTATCTGTGATAATAACTCATGTGTGCAAGCTTTCCCTTAATGCAAAACAACATTCCCTTTGCATGATAAACAACAACTGCTCTGCCCAAATCTAACACATGTACAACTCTTAAGATCAAGGAGGGGCATATTGAGATCGTCAACTTACCAACAAGTGACCAAGGACAATCGATCGTAGGACCCAAGGTAGGTTCTAAATTTTTCATGAAAGCCAAAATTTAGGACGCTGGTTGTAGCCACTACAACACAACCCTATTTTCCTTCCCAAATGTTGCAAAGCATCTGGATACTTGGAAGCCCACTTCTAAATATGGTTAACCAGTTTGTCTTCTAATTTTATGGTTTTTACCACTTCCTGTGCTTTCTTCTGAATGACAACAAGAGGAGCCACCACCTATTGTATAAATATCTTCTCATCATATAATTGTGCCATGGTGTCCTCCATTGGCCCTAGTTCTTCTTGCATGGTTAACTTCAATTTTGTGGTGTTGAAAATATGTGATGATAACCATTGACTCTCCACTACAAGATGTTTGTCCTATTGCTTCACTGCAGCAAGTTATTTCCTCAATCTAGTATTATCACTCAATAGATATTTGGAGTTTCCCTATATCGTTGTGGAAAAAGAAACATTTTTCATCATAACTACCCTAGGATTCCTTCTGGTGATGGTAGTTGTTATCTCAAAATCAGATCCTGGAAGGCTGCAGACCAGGAAGACTTCAAGTAACTGTTTCAAACCAATCTTTTGACTAAGTCTTAGCCTCCTTAGCCTGAGAGGGCTCTCTCAAAAGGGTTAATGATTTTAATTATAGATAACAGGGCTAACTCTTGTAAAACAACTGTGACAAATATGAATGGCGGAAATAAATTTAACAACTATCCATTGGGCTTATGGAGTCAACAACACCTCAATATCACAATGAACTCAACCTTACATGGAAGTCAGGGCATTCAGCATTTAAACATTCAGAACATAAACTCATATGGGACCACACAGTTTACAAATGTATACAGGAAGTCAGAGCACATTCAGTGAATTCTGAGTGATTATACATCCATACTAAGCATTAAGAAAAGGACAACATCACATATTTTGAACATAAAAAATCCTTCATGAATCCTGAGAAGCAAGGTCAAATATGCATTACCGAAAATGAGTCTTACATGAGCCAAATACAAACATTTTCCATCAAATTTCCAACCCTTTGTACATTGCTCTTTCTCTTATTTATAGAGCTCTTCTACCTGATTGATATTACTCCTCTAGCATGAGGGAAAGTCGAATTCTCCTTGCTATGATGACACCTATTAACATTTAAAACTAACTAATAAATACAACTCACTGCTAACTAGCAGTTTTAGAGACCTAAGACAATTAGGAGTGTAACTCCTCATTATGATCAAAACAACCTTATCTAAAAATTTAAAACATTATTTGACACCTAAAACTCCATGAAGTCGAACTTGATGAAGCCTCCCACGTGGTCATCTGACTGTTGAAGACAAACCCTAGAAATTAGGGAACATGTTTCCCTGTTTTTAGGTTTAGGATCCCTAAAAATGGCACGTGGGACAGGACCTTTATCTCTTCATCCATGACACATTTTTCGAAACTGAGGGATTTTTTTGTAGTCCAGGATGTCTAGAACAAAAACCTCTCTTGTTTTTTTAAAATACTTCTCCAGCTGTCCAGAATCGATCTTTGATGTTCCTACAAACTAGGAGACTGTTCCTTCCTCTGTTCTGGCTGAAAAATGGGTCTTGGGACAGAGCTCATAACTTCTGATAAAGAATGTATTTGGAAAAATGGAAGGAGGGTTTTGTGAACCAATCCGTTCTAAACAAAAACCTCTCTTGGAATTTTGAAACACCTTTCCTACCGCTCACAATATGTCTTTGAAAAACCGGTGTAAAACAGAGAAATATGCCTGTGAAAAATTTACACCTACAACAGTTTCATAGCGCAAGTTTAGTCTTTCATTTCTCCCACCTCAGAATGGATGTGAAGAGACTGAAAGCGGTTTTTGTAGTGCAGCATGTTAGGAAGAAAAACCTCTTTCAGTTTATAAAATGGAGTTCTCAGCTGCTCAGGAAAGCTTCTGTAAGTTGACTAGTAAAAACAGTTTTTCTCTGCTAAAACAGGCTGCTACAGGGGTTTCGTAGCGCGCTACGAAAACACTTAGAGTGAGTTTTTAACTATGAAAACCTTGACACAAGTTTGACACATGGAATTTTAGGTGATGTGGGACCAGTGATGGGCAAGAA
>APFE031527436.1:0-15877 GCA_000404065.3 Pinus taeda
AAAGAGAGAAAAGTGAGTCTATTTGTCATACTTTATAACCACTCTTGAACACGACACTTTCATTCACCTGGGTTGGGAAATCCTTTACCTAACAGTTTATCGAACCATATTGAAAGTCTTCAGCCGGTTTCTGGGTATTAACTTTGGGTCAATCATCGCCAAACGATCTGTCGTGTCGTTATGTGTTCAAGAGCTCAATGCAAATAAGCCATTCATCTACAAAATATTTGTCATCCATCTTGACCATCCCTGAGTCAGTCCTTGCAACTGAATTTATTCAACTTGATCTATGATTTCGTGTCGTGAGCTTCCTTACGACGGATCGCTTTCTATCGAATCCGACTCATTATCTAGAAAGATAATCTAGGAATCGTCAGTACCTTGAGATCTGCATGCCTCAATAGTAGGTTTCTCGCCTTTGACGACAGTTTACATCATCGACTTTCGATCAAAAGATTCCATGGCATGTTCGACATCAACACATCTTATCACATTTCATGGATTGTGCTGAGTACTTTGAGAGCCATTGTCATTATTGGGTTTCTCTCACAGCACGCTTTTTACAGTTTTACAATCATTGACTGGTAATCAAGCGGATTTTCTTCTAACCAATGTTCCGACTTCGACAACATTCAATCGATGGATAGAATCGTACATTTTCGGGAAGCGTAAGTGAAGACCTGGATCATAGTTTCCCACCATCCTAGGTTGTGAGAATTTTTGTATTCATTATATTTATGGACCTATTCATAAACAGATGGCTTGCGTCCATACTGTGCCACATGTGGGTCTGTAACTTATGATGTTGTTATGAGATCATTCCTATATCAGAGCAGTAGTTAGTCTTCTAGTCAGTTTTCAGTCTCTTAGTCAGTTTTTATCTGAGTATGGGAATGCCTACCTCAGCGATGATATGATCTCATATATATATTTTTCATTGAATGCTTTTACAGGTTCCAATCGGGCTCTCTGCGAGATGATCCTCGAAATGATAAAGCACTTCACACTTCCTATATGATAAATGAAAATCCTCATATACTATAGACTTCGCACTTTAGGGGGCAATCTGTTACACAAAAATATTGTCACCTTGATTATTTGCAGTCGGTGTAGGCCTATCATCACCTATACCAACTTCCTAAGCAATTCTTAAACCTCAGCTCTTCAAAACAAGCTTGAGAAAAGAGAGAAAGACATCAAAAAAGCAATGTAACTCTGGTTCCGCACTTTCTCTTACTTTTGCCTGCGGGCCCGCACCTTTTGTTCAAGGTATCTACATACTTATACGCTCTGTATGTAAAGGGGAAGGTGCGTATCCCTGTAAAAGTCAAAAGGCACAATCTTTATCTTAAAAATCTTATCTTGGGTTAATTCTAGAGTTTTCTAGAAGCATTTGTTACATGGATTGTTCGCTCAAAGTGGTTCATGCATCCCATCATAGGAGGAACTAATCCCTTGTTGGGAGGAGCTATCCCTTTGAAGGAGGACTCTATCACTTTGAAAGAGGAGCTGGTAACTGATCTCCATTGCACTATAAATTGAGGCATTGGGTCAATGGCCAGAGAGGTTAGAAGCTGAACTTTTGAGGGTAAATGCTAGTGAAATCAAGACTTCCTATTTGAGCTTAAGAGGAGAGATTACATACTTTTTTGGCTTCATTAGGGAGTGATTGAAGCTTGTCAAAGTAGAGGAGACTTCTTGTTGGACCCTGGGAGGAGCTTGTACAGCGTCAAGGCAAAGTTTGTAAGGTTCTTCTCCTTTTGAATTAATACAATCAAGCTCATTTTTCTCAACAAGTATCTCATGTTATTTGTTTCATGGACTCCTTGACTTTCATGTTAAATATGTTTTATAATATTGGATATTCAGGTGCTATTTACTCGTTTGCCTTGTTTGTGCTTGCCGGTTTGTGACAAAGGAACTTACTTGGATCAAAGAAGCGAAGGCATCTCCAAACTTGTGTTGGACATGAGGTAGGCCTTAAACACATTTGTTTGCCATTATTTATAAAGCAAATTTAGAGAAATATAGTGTCTGGTTGGTTTGTTTGTCATTAGGTCTTCATTAGATTCTAGGAAGGTTTGTCTTGTCCGCAAGATCAACTCATTCCGCGTGACAGGCTCGCTTGAAGCCTTGGTTGGATGAGGCCTACTTGATCATGGCCACTATTAAAGGCAAGTTGGCTATTTTGTAGGAGACTCAGTAGAAGATTTAGGCAAACAACACAGGGCCAACGACAGAGCGGTTGGTCGAGGAGATGAAGCAGGTGGAAACACAGTGCACGGCCGAGGTAGCAGTTGTCCAAGTCGAGCTGGTAGGTCTTCGCGACAAGATCTCCGCGGCAGCAGAGTGACTCGAGGGCAAGTCACCATGTTAGTGTTGGGGGCTTGTTGGGAACGAGTTCCCCTAAGAGCTATTTTTTGGCTAAAAGCCTAAGTTTTGGGGTAGAAAGCCCAAATTTTGTATAAAGAATGTAAAGTCTCTGCATTTTGTGGTTGCGTAGCGCGAAGATGTAACGAGTCACTAAGGGTTTTTCGCCCTTCTTTTGTAAAAGTCATGTCAGCTGTAGAGGATCTACCCATGGTTCACGGACCATGGGCTTGTATAAAAAGAAGTGTTAGAAGAGTCTTTTAGTAGTTGGAAGTAAGTTGGAGTCACTGAGGAATTTGTGACAAGCTAAGAGCGAGAGTCTTAGCGTAGGAAGAGGCTCTGCAGCTGAGTGCACAGAGGCCTAGTGTGAAAGTCCGCAGCTGAGTGCGCGGACCCCTGCAGCTGCCTGCGCAAGGTAGATAGAGTCTATATTGAAAATCTAAATCATCAATAAAGAGAAGTATTATGAAATTACTGTGTATTTTTCCTCTGTGGATCACATGTGATTATGTTATGTTAAGTTTTGGGTTTATGTTATAATGCTAATTTGATGTGTGAATGTATATGTTTCTATCTGTTATATGTAAGCAAATAATGATATATGTTTATGCGAAGATAATCTTAACTGCATGGTAAATTTGGCGAACACTTAAGATAATTCAGGAAATTATGCAATAACACAGTAATAAAGGCACGTAAGTCCCTGAGCCACTGGGTAGGGTTGCGCAAAGGACAATCGTATACCGTCGCGAGGGTTCTAAGAGACTGAAGTACATCGATAAGCCCTAAAGGCTTGTCGATCTGCATAAGGAAGGGGTTAAGGTATAAAAACAGACATCACAACCATCTCAGGGTGCGGAAACTTGGTTCCTGCGTCCCCCCATACTGCTTGGGTGGGACTTTGGTCTGCGCTCCGTGGACTGATGCCGAAAGGGCCAGTAGTGTAGGGATTTGCTTGGCTGACTAACGCTGAACCTGGGTGAGGGCCCATCAAGCCAACATGCAGCATACAAGGAGCTAGAGGAAAGAAAGAAAATAGCAGATGAGATGCAAAACATAGCTATGGGCATGAGTTTGCATGAGTTGTTGGTATGCATATTTGGTAACTCTCCAATTTATCTATTTGCATGTTTTAACTTGTGAGAGTTTGTTTTGGAGTAACTGCATATGTTGAGATTTGTGAAATTTTGCTTGCTGAAGATTTTAAGTTTTCATTAATCTATGGGTATTTGATACACCATTTGTTCGCCGCTAGAGAATACTTACACAAAAATTTGATCTGGAACCATTACCATATGAGGGTTAAGGGTTCAGTCTGGATGAGGCAATGAAAGACGAAGGTCCGATCTGGGATGCAATTTTTAATGAAAGTAAGCTCTTGGATTGAGCACTTGGGAACGAAGTTGCACATGGCTCTGTTTTGAGTAGATTGTTTGATTGTATTACATTTAACATTAACATTTCTTTTTTCATTCAAATTTTCTTATAGTTAGATCTCCTAACATGTCATTTTTTTTCATTTATGTTCTTCTTCGATATGCGCTACCGACTTACGACATTTCCTTCACAGCATCTGGTGCAAATGTTAGATTTAAACAATAATAAAAAATAACAAAATTGAATTCCCAATGTTAAACTATGAATAAGTGATAGAATTTTTTGGTAAAAAACAAACTAATACCCATCAAAACAAAACTAATACATAATACCATACCTGTATCAAATATAATAAAAAAATCACAAAATAAAGAAAAAAAAAATTTATTAATAATAATATAAGTATAAAAATACAAAATAATAAATTAAATGAAAATAATTTTTTCCAAGCAAATAATTTAAAAACTAAATATATAAATGGTTTTCGAGGATTTAATGAATAAGTAAAAAAAAACTTAATGTTAATAAAAATACAATAATTGTTTTTGAGGAATTTAATGAATAAATTAAAAACCCAAATGTTAAAATAAAAATACATAGATTCAAGAAGAATAAATATACATATATAAAAGATGAAAGGATAAATCCAATTTTAATTTTTTTTTATAACGCTATCAAAGAATTTCATTATTATTTCTATCCTTTATGTATGTATATTTATTCTTTCTTAAATTTATGTATTTTTATTTTAACATTTAGTGTTTTTATTTGTTCATTGGATTCCTCAAAATGTTTTTATTATATTCATTTTTTAAGATTATTCTCTTTCAAATTATTTTCTTTCATATAAGGAAATTAATATATATATTTTTTTATTTATTAATTTTGTGACATATATAAAAAGATAAAGGGATAATCCAATTTTTTTTGATTATTCTCTTTGAAATTATTTCTTTCATATTGAAAAAAATATATATTATATATATATATATATTTAATTTATTAATTTTGTGACATATATAAGATGAAAAGGATAAATCAGTTTTAATTTTTTTTTAACCGCTATCAAAGATTTGATTATTATTTCTATCTTTTATATATGTATGTTTTGTTTCTTTCTTAATTTTAATGTATTTTTATTTACATTTAGTGTTTTTTATTTGTTTCAATGGATTCCCTAAAGGTTTTATTATATTTCATTTTTTAAGATATTCTCTTTGAAATTATTTTCTTTCATATATGGAAATTTATATATATTTTTTTAATTTTTTAATTTTGGGCTTTTATTATTTTATTGTATGTTTATGATTTAACTTTGAATTTTTATTTTTTATTTTTATTTTTAATATATATAGAATAATGAATATGTATATATAAAATAATAATGATAATTTATATTTATTTTTAGTATAGCAGTTTCATTTAGTATTTCTTGATGATGATGATGATGGTGGTTAACGTCCCTTGAGACCAAATTTTGGTCTATCGGACCTAAAGAAACAAATTATTTAGTTTGATTTAAGATTTTATTTCTATGCTCAAAAAGCTTGGAGAGAAGCTTCCCAAGCTCACTATAATTTTGACATCATAAAAGGTCAAGAAGGTCAGTATTGCGACAAAGATTATGAAACTGAGATCTAATGTGGTTGTATGCGTGGCACTCTAAGAGGAAGTGGTTTTCATCCTCAATGTTCCTATTATCACAGAGAGGGCAGATTCTTTCCGTCCATGGTGTTTTAGGAACTTTCCAACAACCTGTTTCACTATGGAGCTCATGAGAGTTCGTTCTAAACTTTGCTAAATTAATTTTCTTCTTTGAGCTAGCTAAAATAGAGAGATACTTTTGATCTTCTAGGGTGGGGTTGATGACCTTCTTATAATAACTCAATTTTCTTTTAGCCGCTAAATCTTTCTCACACCACATTTTTCTTTGAACTTAGAAGTAACAATATTTTTAATGTTATTAATGTTTTGCAGTGCATCGTTCTCTTTGATCTCCCAATGGTTTATCTAGGCCCTCGTGTCTTTATACCACCCCCATTTGAGCCTTAGATGGTTTTGGCTAGAATTTAAAGCTAGCTTGGGAAGTCTATGATCTCCTATGTTATTGAGCTTGTGCTTGTACAACAGAAGCCTAGTCATAGCTAGCTTATTAGCATTTTAGTTAGTTTTATTTTGAATTTTTATTTTTTTAATTCTTTTATTGCAATTTTCATTGGCTTCTATTTTATTTTATTTTTTTATCCTTTTTTTTTATAATAATAATTATTATTTTTTAATGTTTTATTTCAACATTATAATAATTATTTATTTTATTTTTTTGGTTTATTTTTTTTCTATTTTGATTTCTTTTCATTTGTATTTTATTAATTTTTTATGTATTCTATAACGTCTAGTTTTAATTTAGTTGTTGCATGTCTACTATATTTATTTGTTCTATTAAATTAGACTATTCACCTATTTATCTATTCATCTATATCTTGATGACGAACCACAATAAGTGGTTCGAAATGTGTCAACCTCAAAAAATCTATTTATTGAGAAAAATTATTAAAGGGAAAAGAATTGTGTTCCACCAATTTTATCTTTATCCTGATAACCACAATAAGTGGTTCGAAATGTGTCAACATCAAAAAATCTATTTATTGGGAAAAATTGTCAAAGGGAAAAGAGTTGTGTTCCACCAATTTCCCACGACACGGAGTACGAAGTCCCACCTTCCTGTGGGAGCAACGTTTAAATTTTAGAAAAAATTAAAAAGAGCATTATGATCCCTAGCATAGGGGCTTATGTTTCTAAAATTATAAACTAGAAAAAAAAATGATAAAACCCCAAAAATAACAGTTCATCCCATGTGAATTCATTATTGTACAATCTAATGGAAATACTATAATCATGTCATTCCTAAAATTCTAAAAATTGAAAAATTTACTTACCTCTCTGAATGTAATATAAAATTCTACTTTTCTGACTGAAATTTGTTGAGAGTGCAAACAATTCCAATTAATGGTAATATTCTTTCAATTAATGGTAATATTGTTTTCGGTCCCTGGTTAACCCAAAACATTATATTAAAACCAAAACACTATATTAAAAATTTAAGGTATTAAATAAAATTTTATATTCCCAAATTTGAATCCCTTCCCAATCTTCCCTTGTTGTGGTCCCCTGAAAAAGTGCCCTACAAATAGCCAATGTGTGTATTGGGTTCAAATAAACCAAGTGGGTCTCCATATTTTCGTGTTCTTTATTCCAACGAGCCTTCAGATGAAGAGTTATTCCCAAATACTTTATCCAATCAAGTTATGACTTAGCTCCTATAGGGCTATCCAAGCGGAGGAAAAAGGTGTTGTGAAAAGAGGACCTAGCTTGGTTCCAATTAAACATGTTTAGGAGAGCATGAAATCGAACATCTCCCTTTCTAAGTCAAAGGTGAGCAAAAAAATTCTTGGTGGGAAATTAAAAACCAACGATAGAACTAGAAAACCTCCTCAAAAAAGTTCTTTAATGATCGCTACTAAATGTGAGAGGGTTTATGGGTTCTTCTAAATTGCTTGATTAAGCAATTTAAGTGGATATTGTGGCTACCAATCTTTTCTAGTGATTCAATGGTTTTCTATTTTCTTGGAATATATTCTATGGTTTTTTGGTTTCCAAATTTGCAGGGCCATTTTAAGGCCATAAATAATGTTTTTGGTTATTAAGGGGTTTAAGGGTTGTAATCTTTGGATAGTTCTTTCCAACAAACTATTGTGTGTTCTAAATGGAGATTGTATGCAAAAATTACAGCCTTGGGAAGTTGATGTACCATCTAACGACTTCGGAGCCTACAAACCTTTTGGTAATTCATCTTCTAGAGTTAGAGTTGTGGACCAATACAATTCTTTCTTTATATTAAAAGACCATTCTTTCCGAACAAATTGATTACCTATCATTTACAAAATAGTTGATAATTAAATCATTTTACAATAAAATTTAAAACAATTTTAACTATTAATTAAATCATTTTACAATAAAATTTAAGACAATTTTAATTATTAATTTCTTAAATTTAATTATTAATTTTTTTTAAAAATCATTGAGAAAAAATAATCGAAATTTTTTTTTTTACTACCTTTATCACCTCTTTTCTTTTTAGTCACTCAAATTATTTTTAAATTTGTTTTAATTTTAAACCACTTTCAATTTAACTTAACCATACTTATGTAGATTTTAAAATGATGCAAAAGTCTTTGAATAGTAAATCAAGATTAACCAACCATGTTTCTTCATGATTTTCATACACCGTACAAACATATATTCACGAAAAGCCCAAACATATATTCACAAATAACGCGAATTACCCAAAACATATATTCACTCGTTGTGGAAGTTGTTGCTTTTGAGAACATCTATATAGGTGAGGTTAGGTTTGGTTTCCTAATGTGAAGTTATGCACTTTCTTGGAAAAGAGGTCAGGTGTTCCCGACATTCCGTCAGGGTGAAGGGTGCAAAACCTAACTTTGAGGTTAGGTTTCCTAATGTGAAGGGGGGATAATAGCGAATTCAATGAGCACTGCATGGAAAAATTCATTGCACCTTTTATGACAATGATATGAGAGGATAGTCCGCACTTGTGTAAGATTGCCTATGCTATAATAGGTAAGATTGAAGATTTATGGTGAACTTGTGATCTTGTGATGGGTTATTATCACACTTTCGTAATTGATGGTGGAAATTCTTTATAGACCACTAAATCAAGAATTATTAAGTTACATTGCACCAAACCTTTCAAAAAAACAAATTAATACAAAATTGTTGCTTTCAATCTGAGTCAATGTCAAATGGGCTGATTCATGCTAAACTCTTTTAAAGTGCTTTTGTGATTGAGTTAATATCACACTTCCCTAGTTGGTGGTAGAGATTCTTTATAGATCACTGAATCAAGAATTATTAAGTTTTGTTGGTCCCATTGCTTTTTAATATGCTTAAGCATTTGCATCTACAAGCTTTTAATATACTTAAGCCTTTCCATCTACAATCTCCACTTGGTCTCTCATTATTATGGGGTGTTTTTTCTTTTTGTTTTTTTCCAAACTAGGATGATCTTTTATGAATTGTTGCTACTTGCTCTCATCCATCTTCCTACAATCCAAAAAAAAAAGTAGTTTTATATTTTAAATTATAATTTTTAAACATTTCATTTCATTCTATTCTATTTTTTTATGTTTTGTTTAGATTAGATAATTATGAAGGAATTTAAACCCCTGTGATCCATAATCTTGTTTAGAAAATAATTTCGGCAAAATCACATAAAAAATAATTTGTCGACGTGTTTCGAACCAACCAATGTGGTTCATCGTCAGGACAAGTTGAATATCCAATCTGAGCGATGCATTAAATAGGGACAGCAGGCTATTCCAACAGCTAAAATTGACCGAGTAACGGTTAACCGGCAATAATCACATCGAAATTCATTTGTTGGCGCGTTTCGAACCAACAATTGCGGTTCATCGTCAAAACAATTGGTTCATTATAAAACTTGTTTATTAGAACAAATGGTTCCCTTACCCTTAAAATGTTAAAAGATATACCTAGTTGTCTACGATTATATGTGTCTTATTGCCCTATGCTGGCCATGTTTTCCACATTGATTGCAGTGCACGTTAGATATTTTAAAAGTTATGTTAGACATTTTAAAGATTTATATGTTTTTCTGTAGTTTTTTTATAGGTGGGAAAACCCGCCATAATTTAGTTGTCAAACCAGTAGTGAGGACAAGATCTCTAGTTGTTGATCGCAAATGTAGGTTGACTCATCACCATTATTCAAGGAAAACCATGTCACCTGGAATAACTCATTGGTGATTCGTAAGGGGGTAGGCTTTACTCTTGCCAAATGCCTCTGGGTCTTGGGTCATTAACCTGTTTCCTTACGTCCGAGGAAGACAAACTCTTAGCCAAACAGAAATATGTCTGAAAAAAACAAGCTCTTAACCAAACAAAAATACTTTTCAAATATACTCCAAACTCTATATTTTTGTCTAATTATATTGATTAATTATATTTTATATTGATTAATTAATTAATTTTAAATAAGCTAAAATTATAAATTTGAGAAGTGTAATTGAGATAATTTTAAATGGTACACATTATTATTATATAAAATATAATAATAATAATAATAATATTTTCAATTAAAAAAATAAATTATAAAACGATTAAACTCTACTATTTCTAAAAAATTTAGATTAAAAAATGTGTCGGTTGAAGAGAATGATGGAAAAATCTTTGAATAGTAAGTCGAGATTAACCAACCATGTCTTTTCATGATTTTCATACACCGTACAAACATATATTCACGAAAACCCCAAACATATATTTACAAATAACCCAGGAGTTGTCTATAATGCGACTTTTTGGAGATTTCGGTGACGGAATCCGGCGGAAGAAATGAGGTTAAATCTTGATTTTGAGCAGTTAAAATGGTTTTTTAACTGCATATTTGGATTCAGCGCCCTGAAAAACCCTTGGGAGCCATTGATTGTGCAGAAACTAGCTATCAAACTTGGAATTCCAATGAATTGCTGCCGGATTTTGACCGAAAAAATCCGCCGAAAAAACTTTCAAAAAGTCGCGTTATAGACTACTGCTTAACCAAAACATATATTCACTCATTATGGAAATTGTTGCCGTTGAGAACAACTATATAGGCGAGGTTACGTACGTTTAGTAATGTGAAGTTATGCACTTCTTCGAGAAGAGGTTAGGTGTTCCCAACGTGCCGTGAGCGTGAAGGCTGCAAAACTTAACTGTGTATAAACAGATTTTTAAATGAGGTCGTCTTCAAAGATATTGATGTACGGAAGGTGGTAGTTACATTTATTATTAGTAAAACGTGTTAGAAGCTTCTGTTGCAACTTGAATTGATTCAATGTTTAATGCTTTTTCCACGCCTCTTGATTCTAGATTAAATTTGCTGACGGATCCGTATACGTTTAATGATTATGATTTTTTTAATTGGAAGAGTATAATTTAATTAATAGATTTTGATTTTTTTTCTCTAATTATTTTCTAAATTTTGATGAAGATGGGTTATAATCTTAAATTTGATTTCTGTAATTTGTATTTAAGTGTTTTAAAAGTTTTTTTTGGCTATTAAATAAAACTATTTTATTAAAAAAATATTTTAAAGATAAAATTATAATTTAATTTTAAAATTATATAATATATTAAAAAAATAAAAACATTTAATATTAAATTACATCAAATCAAAAATATCAGTAAAATTAAGAGAATGGGAAAAGGAAAAATTTCTATTTAAATTAAATTGTATATGTTGTGGACCATAAGGCTAGTTGTGGTTAGTGAATGTAAAGAAGTATCTTTAATAATTCTCCATTGAAATGTTCTAGAATATATGTTTGGCAATTGTGTTAAGCATCGTTGGGTAGTTAAAACGTGTTAAAATTTAATATAGAGGTAGCGGTCGAGGTAGAGGTAGAGGTGGAGGTTTTATAAATCTAATTGTTAATATATTAATAATCGATAATTATGTGGTTGAATGATTGAAAGTGAAACATTTTTTTATTTATATTTTTAAAATATTATTAATTAAATTAAATTAAAATATTTGTAATTTATTTTATGGAAAAATTTTGTGAATGTATTGTAATTTGTACAATTATAAGTTTTTTATGTTTTATAATGCTAATAGGTACTATACCATTGAATATGGTAGAAATGTGGTAGTGAAGTATTAAGTGAGTGTTTTTTGTTAATTGTTAATTTAATTTAAATATTAAAATGTGTGGTAGATATTGGAGTGAAGTACTAAATGAAAAATTGAAAAAAAATTGGCTTCAATTCAAAATATTTAAATTACGTATATATTTTGATATACAAGAAAGATAAAATTGAAGGTTTACATGAAGAGCTAGGGGTTTATGGTAAATTTTCTGAGAAGGGAGGAGTATTGAAACATGGAATTGAAAATCTTTAAATTCAAATTTTAGTACGACATATTTTGATTGGTCTCATGAGCAGGTCCTTAGGGAGGGGTGCAATCCCTTCGTGTCAAAATGTGGTTACTGGTTCCAACAAACCCTCGACTGGGGGTTTGAGATCAACTAGACAGAACAAATGGAACAAGGAAAATCCAATATTGGGGGCCTAGCGGCACTCTCAACTAAAGGGCCACTGCCTCCCAAAGCCAATATCAAACCCCAAGCAAGTCATTCCAAATAACCAGCTGAAAAAAATCAAGATATTTTATGAAAGGTCACACATTGATCTATGAATATATGGGAATCTGGTCTAAGGAACAAGATCTAGTAAGTTGATCTAGCTGAAGGGGAAGCCAAATTGACCAGTTGATGTAAGATTAAGGGTAAAAAGTTTTTTCGTAGTAATCTTTGAAGATCTAGAAGATCGGAAGCAAATTTTTGAAAATGGACCCTACTTCATGAATAATGTTGGATTATTTATGAGTTTCTAAGAAGCGTGCTATGATCCAGAGAAGGAGCAGTTTTTGGCAACCTTGGTGTGGGTTCAAATTTTCTCTTTGTCTGAAGACTTCCAGGAACCTGATATCCTCAAAGGTATTGGGCATTCCATTGGGGAATTTGTGAAATTATCATAGATAACAAATAAAAGGAGGCGAACATCTTATGCAAGAATTTGTGTATATATGAACATTTCAAAACCCCTCCTGGAATCTATTGACATTAAATACTAGGATGAGATATGGACCCAACATCTCAATTATGAGCATGTACTATTCAAATGTAGAAGGTGCCATGAGTATGGATGCTTGATTAGGGAATGCTCGTTGACGATGCATGAAAACCAGGAAGCAAATAACATAAATAACCAGGAAGATTTCCATGAGGTGGTGAACAAAAGAAATCACAATGCTCGGAACCAATCGATAAAGCCAATGTTAGAGAAAATCATGGCTAACTAAGGGCCAATGATGGATAATAAGTTTTCAACACTCTCAAAGTTGGAAGAGGTGACAAAGGGAATGATCCAGTAAGCCTAACCTATGGAGGTAGGCAGCTAGGTAACAATTCCAAAAGAGAGACTAATGCCAAAATGAAAAACCTTGGAATAATCGTCTAATCCGTTGGATCTAAAGAAGTTACTCACCAGTACTAGTACGATCTTGGAGGCAGAGAATCAAAATGAAACCATCATCGTGGATGAGAAAACCACAGTCAAGATTTTAAAAACTTGGTCTAGGGTAGAGCCCACAAGCATTTTGATGGAGTAGATCCAACACTTTTACTAGTTGTACATCCAATGGCGATAAAATCAACCTCAGCTAGAGGGTGAATCTAAGAGTCTCATCTAAGCTTGCAAGGTTTCACCACATCCAAGTATGACAAGAAGTCAATATATGGGTGAACAAGGTCACAAGGGAAGGAAAATAATGCGAGAAGTAATTAGAGAAGCTGGAAATTTTCTCATTAATTTTGGGCAGATCAATGAGATCATGGAATACTTTCCCCTCATTGCTCTAGATCCATAAAGTCAGAATCAAAGGCGCTGGCATAGGTGAGTTTAGCAGAGGTAGTGGTGGGTTTTACTTCCACTGGTATCTTGCTATACATGTGGTTAAACCCCTTATTAAAATCAGACAACAACTCACCATTTTCCCTCTTTAAGTTCCCAAACTCGGTGTGGTAGTAGAGTAGATCCTTCTTGTCCCCCCAATGCTTCAGGAATGCATCATCTAAAGCCTCAATATCTGTTATAGATCTTGGGTTCAGTTCTCTGAACCATTTTCTAGCCTCTCCATCTAGGCTTTGGACAAACACTCTCATCCACACATCATCTTCACTAATGTCCAGGTTATCAGTATAGCTATAGAATGATTCAAGATGTTCTTCAGTTGTAACACCTTCAGTCCTAGTGAACTTACGCCTATACTTTTGGTATTCTCCAGTAGGCATGGCATTCAAAGGAGTGGGCGGTACTAGAGGACCATACCTAGCAGCTATGATACTTTCCATTTTGGTAGGTGCTTGTGGACCTACCATAGATATGGTGGCTATAAGAGTACTAGAAGTCTGAATGACAGAGGGATGAGGAGTGACTGATAGGACTAAAGGGGTATGATGGATAGGAGGTGAGGTTTCCTTTAGGCTTGCAACAAAAGGAGAACCTAAAGAATAAGGAGCTTTATGAATCTCTGATATTTTTTCTTCTCTACGGCTTCCCTACTCCTTGTTAGTTCGACTAGCCATTTGGCTCTGCAGCTTCGTGGCTTCAAAATGCATCATTGCCTATAAAAACGCCTGCTTGCAGTGTGGCATGATGATCAGGGGTGGTTACAAAGGTTTCGGGGCCTTCTCTTAGGCAAAAACCCAAAAATGGAGAAAATTTCATTACACAAAGATTTCTGGAAAATACATTGTCAGACGTGAAACTCGGATGTGAAATTCCATTCAATTAGCCCTAAAATCCCTATCGGGTCCGTGTGTTATATCGCATCGCATAAGTGTTTTGGGTAAAATCCTAAATACACGGGAAATACTTGAAAAACCCAACAAAATCCTTTTTATCAGACTTCAAATTATATCGAAATCGCCCTAATATCGCATCAGGTCTACCTTGGGTCGCTTTCACAAGCTCCACCATCGATATGGGTGATCTCCGATCCAATGGTCAACATGCGGTTTCAGGCGGCTTAAGGGTACGGAGGTTACCCACCAAAAAAGGTGGTTTCTCTACTCCTCCGCCAAGCCATGCGTCATTCATTGTATGGGATCGGGCGAAGCCGACCCAATACCATTTAGCACTTGAGGCCCGCCCGAAATCTCGCTTACAAAACTCAAATTTTATAAATCATGCCTATAATTCCCCTTCGGGTCCGACTTTATTGCTTCGGGCATCTTTACTTTGTATTCCGGTTTTTACACCGAAATGCGCTTATACACAGGAAAGTCTGTTTATGGCGGAACTCAAATGTTATAAAGTTGTGCTTATAAATCTGTCAGGTTCGGCATGTTATCGCCCCTTTATATCACTGCGACGTGACATTGTGATGTGATATATCGCAATCACAAGTCACATTGGCCCGGGGTTCCATCGCTTGTCTCATGCCATCATTGACACTAATCCGCCGATATCGGCGATCACAATCGCATTGCCCGAGGTCCCACCATCGAACACAGGCCTATCTTTGACTCGATATATTGGAGATCGAAGATCGGGGGTCTCTTCCCCTTTCTGCTTAAGTCTGTCTCTAGGACCCTTCTCCGATGTGATTGCCCTTTATAAGGGCGTTTTGCCCATTTTAGGGGATTTTGCCTCTTTTTCGGAATAACAATGGGCATCTTCTTTTTGCGATAACTTCTGCATCCTAAGTCCATTTTTGCCCATTCAAGTTGCAGTAGATTTAGAAGGAAAAGATCTTTGCCATAGGGCTATTTCCAGGAACTTCTTTGGACTTTTATTTTCCTCTGTGAGGAAAATTTAGACTTAGGAGTCTATCCAAAATCCATTTTGGATCACTATGTGTCTCATGTAGTCTATAAATATTCCATGTTGGTTAGGGATTATTTTGGTCCACCACCTACTCCTTATGAGCCCAACTCGTCCAGTTTTTGCATGCTTCAGGCATCATGGGGTGCCCAAAAGCAGTCTGGCACGCCTTCCCATCAACTAGATCCTTTGCAATTTCCTACTCCTAATTCAACTCAACCTTTAGGTACATTTCCTCCTGACTCATTTCCTTCTACTGGTATCTCTCCCACCCCTTTTTAGCCTGACACCTATAGAAATTTTGAATAATATAACACTTATTCATAGAGATTATCCTGATTATACACTATTGCGGAATGCATGCATAATACATAACCTCCTCTATCATTGATCATCAATTTTGCGGAATCAAAAACATTCGCATGCGCACATTGAAACATCAATCACACATATCAACACAGCATATCGTTGGGAAAGCATACAGCTGAAAACCCCCAACTATCTGTATATTATATTGATTGAGAACATGTAACAATACATAGTACAATACTCCTCACAAGTACTCAGTACTATCTCCACCTGTTACACACAAACTAGCTCAGATCTAAATCAAGTCACTGGCTCAAATCTCCTCCGCTGCTTTCTTGCCTCCACTGCGCAAT
>APFE031527436.1:18139-35166 GCA_000404065.3 Pinus taeda
GGAGATCTTTCTCCTCTAAAGTACTGAACAAACTCTTGTCGTCGGTCATGTGGAAAGAAGCTCCACTATCAAGAAACTAACCACTTCCCACCATGGATGAAACCATGCATGCGAAGAGTGTGAAATCCAACTCAAACTGTGAAGCAAGTGCCTCACCTTTAGATCCTTCCTCGAATCCCTTCTTGAATTTCCTTTGTGGGGAATTTGAGGCATAATGGCCCACCTCATGACAACAAAAGCATCGCACTTTCGATTTTTCAACCTTCTTCCGATCATTGGAAGAACTGGATTCGGAAAGAGAAACCTTCTCCTTTCCCTTCTTTGCCTTACTCGCCAAGGCACAGTTCTCCTCATCACGCATAGATGAAGAACTGTCTTTGGTGCTCCGTTTGATCTCCTCCTTGCACAGGATCCGACCAAAGTGTCTCCCATCCTGGCAATTTCCCCCGACCATTGACAGAGTCCTGATAGGAATGCCAACTCTTTGGAATACCAAGGAGAGCCAAGCTCACCAAGTCCTCATCATCGACAGTCACCCCCACACTTCCCAGCTCATCCAGGCATTGGGTGAACTTCGTGAGATACTTGGGCATACTGTCTCCATTCTCAGGTTTGATGTTTCTGATTTTATCCTTGAGTTCCAACTTCCTCTGGTCGCTCTTGCTTTGGAATCCGTTGAAAAGACATTTCAACAAGTTCGAATTCCACCAGCTCAAAACCCAACTGCTTCTGATCTAAAATTCGTGAGAACAAAGTATTTCTCGTACAGAGATTGATTGTATGGGCATTCACCGGATATCTCACCTTCCAAAAGAAGGATGAATCCAGAAGCTACCTAGCCCGATTACAGACTCTGCCTGAAGAAATAAAACGTAATCACTTTCTGAATGATAGATCTGATGATCAACTCCTCGCTTTGATATCCTGTAGATCTTTTTCTACAAATCAACCAACTCTAATACCATATAGAAATTTTGAATAATATAACACTTATTCATAGAGATTATCCTGATTATACACTATTGCAGAATGCATGCATAATATATAACCTCCTCTACCATTGATCATCAATTTTGCGGAATCAGAAACATTCGCATGCGCACATTGAAACATTAATCGCACATATCAACACAATATATCGCAGAGAAAGCATACAATTGAAAACCCCCAACTATCTGTATATTATATTGATTGAGAACATGTAAAAATAAATAGTACAATACTCCTCACAAGTACTCAGTACTATCTCCACCTGTTACACACAAACTAGCTCAGATCTGAATCAAGTCACTGGCTCAAATCTCCTCCGTTGCTTGCCTGCCTCCACTGCGCAATACTTATTGAGAATAGATGAGAATGACACCAAATGTGTGATCTAAATTCATATTCCCTTCGGTTATACCACACAATCCTCATTGGCAAATCAATCCCACTGATTGTGCAAATCTCATGCACAACTATAGCCACAACTGATAGTTGTCCTGCCCTTTCACTCACCTCTAACACTTGTCTCCATTGAACTGTCCATGCACTGAGTTAACTGACGTATTCTGTAGTTGATTCATGAGTTAATAATTAGTGAATTAATTAATAATTAATTCACACCACTCATCATTAGTCTATTTGTCAGTTAGACTAAATACAACTAGTTTAACTAAGTCAAACTAAACACAACTCCATCAACTCCTCATTCAACTCCACCAAACTCGATCACTTGAGTTCTAACTGAAGTCCTTCATGCAATAGCTCAAGTAACCCATAAGAAAATCGTATTTCCTTCTGGCAGTTGCATGTGCCACATCTGTAGCTCGAACTGAAGTGCTCCAAGAGAATAAGATAATGTTTATAGTCCAAATATTATTAAGAGCTAATAATATTCGACTGTTCTATTTTTAGCCTGGTAGTCTAAAACAGACTCCACCCATATGTCTAAAAATAGAGGTCCATCTATTTTTACCAACTTGACCAATCATCCACAAATAGAATCCTGCAACTCATAGACCATGATCCATATGTCTAAAAATAGACTTTGTGCCAAAAATAGCCTGCGGGACCACTTAGTGAAGGCGACTTCTTTTCACTAAGCTCCACCATCATGTTGCATTTTCAACAACACCATTCCCCCAGGTCTTATCTCACTAAGAGAATTTACCCCAGGTCATTATCCTTCTGGTTAGATACCTTTCTTATTCCCTCCCCCTGGAATTTATTCTACCCCTGTTATGGCTACGTTGAGTTTATCTAACATTACCTTGGGGATCCCAGTTTGGTACATTGATCCTCCCGCAAACTCTACTCCTAATCAACTAAAACCTTAAACAACTTTGACCTTAGTTCAACCTGTTGTTCCTTCCCCTTCCTTTGCTTCAGTTCCACAATAACCCTCAACATGAAGCCAATCTTGTTGCGAAAGCATCTAGTGAGGGGGGAAAGCCCAGGAAAGGGAACAAAAGATAAGGTGCCCCAAAATATTCCAGCTCCTACTAAGCCTCCAAATCCTTCTCCTCCATGCGCTTTTTGTGATGTTGTTGGGCATGTCACCAATAATTGTCTTGATCTCTCTCATATCAAGAATGGGGTGTCTGATACCTTTCCTGACTCTAACATTCTCGAGGTCTATGTCACTTTACCCGATTCAGCTAAGAAGAACATATCCTTGTGCTTTATGTGATAACTATGGCCATTATTCCCATCAATATCCCTATCTTGAAATTTTTCGTGATAAACTTCAAGAACTTCACAATTTAGATTCAGCTCATAATGATTCCACTTCCCCTCTACCTCCGTGTTTTGGTCCCACTGTTACGTCAAAAAAAGAGGTTTCCCAACCCACCATTGTGATTCTCGCTCCTCATGTCAAGATGACGCATAGTGCCTCCCCTATTATCTACCTGTCGTCACGTATGGAATCGATCTATTGGGACTCTCTTGATGTTTCTTATTTTGAATTTGTTGAACCTTCTTCATCGAACAATTTGGTCATTTGTCTCCAGTTTTTGACAAAATATAAATATATATATATATATATATATATATATATATATATATATATATATATATATATATATAATATTTATTTTTGTAATTTTATTTTTAAAAGCTTTAAAATAAGCAATATTTTTATAACTATTAAAAAAAAATGTTTTGTAACCAAGTCAAGGAGCCAGTTCCCAAACTGATTCAATTTTGACAATTAGCTAGTTAGGCCGAGGAAGGAGAATAAAATTCTAAAGAAAAAAGTTGAGGGGGTTCAAATTGTTGGAGTCATGTCTCCCTTATAGCAAGTAAAGCTCTCTAAAATCAAAGAACTTAAAGCAGTTTGATTCTAGCTTTGGGTATCATTGCAACCATTGTTTTTCCTTGTGTTAACATTTTCATTTGTGTGTTTTCCTCTCTTGGATGATCTAATATGAAATTGGTTGTTTCAGTTTAATTTTGCATGAATTTACTTATTGGTACTCATGTTATTTAAATTTGAGACCCTTAAATGAAGTGCTACACATCTGGGAAACTCATCCATATTTTCTCAGTTTTTAGTATTCTTTTTGCAGAAGTTAAAATTAAAATTCTTAATTTCTTGGGTTAGAACATTATTTTCTTTATTTCTCTTGAAAACACTCCTTCAATTCAAAGACCCTTGAACCCTCAAAGTTTTTGGCCATTCTGTTTTTGAAAGCTAGGGTTTCAGAACTAGAAGCTTTGTTGCAAGCCCTCATGGTTTGTCCCTCTGACCACAAAATCTAAAACTTTTCATCAATCTTGAGATGTCTCGGGCACTGGTTCCCTTACAACCAAGATTTGTCTCTGGGGAAACAACATCCCCACTATTGATTTCAAGACTAAGTTATGATAGGCTAGTGATAATTGTCCCACTGCTAATTTGACAACTCAGTTATGATAAATGGTTAAAATTGGAAACGGGTCTTTTGAACAAGATAATTATGACATCGAATTCTTCTTTTTGAGAGGACCAAAATTGACCTAATGATCACTAACTTTGGATAAGGAAAAATATATATTTATTCAAAAAAATTGTATAAGGCATGACCTTATCAAGATGGGAAAATTGAAAATTTGAAATTTAAATTTGCCTCCGTAAGTGTCAAGGTCGACTTCACTTCCATAAGGACAAATCATCATGTCTATTTGTATATAGATGTGTCCTCCAACCTCATTTGGAGAGACATCCTATGAGCATCAAATATATGAAATAGGGTAGGGCATATGAGGCTAGGGCAAGGAGGCAGCTAGCATGAGTTTGTGGTAAAGGTCGTCTCCCTCTTAGGTGCGGATGCCTTGCAGAGAGAGGCTGCATATGTATGGGCTTGGAAAACTCAACAAGGAGGTGTCTTAAGGATGATTCAAGATGGTGTAAGGCAAAGGAATTCTAGATAGATAAGGATGCAAGAGTAGAGGTGAGTTAAGTGTATTTGTGGTCTTGTTTATGGAGTATTATCTCCGTTTAGTGGGCCACAGGATAGTAGCACATTTAAGGATTGTTATTAGAGTTGAGATCTATTCTATGGGCGATTTCCCTAGCCATGGTAAACCTACAAAAATTCGTAGATATACAAAGGTAGAAAAGGCTTAATCAAGGTGTTTTTCATGTCCTAGGAATGCTGCATATAGTGTTGTAGTTGATTTGTCTATTGTTGGGTGACCTGCGAAGTTTCCAAGGCCTACAATAGTGCAGGAAGGAAGTGTTGAAGGGAAATAAGTATAATTGTGTCTTGAAGAGGGATTACGGTCGTTGTGATGCCTTAAATAGAGTTCAGTACTTTGCTCAAAACCCTGAGTAGCAACAACGTATGTCACTAGCTTCAGAAGACATCATTTGACTACTTCAGAATTGCAAATTTGGACAGGCCATCTATTTATCTAAATATAGAGATTGGAAAGTCAATTGACTTTGAAATAATGTATTTTCTCTCTCTCTTTTTTGAAGATTTGATTCGAATAATAAGAACTTATGAAATATTTTCCCCATCTTGGGGTTTCTGCCCAGCTTGACACATATTCTTGTGTCCTCTACATTTATCCTTTCCCCATCTTGGGGTTTCTGCCCGGCTTGACACATATTCTTGTGTCCTATACATTTATCCTTCATGTTCTTTCTTCAATTACTATCAATGATTTATGTGTTTACTAATGGAAGTGAAATAGATCGATAAATTAGCTAATATGGATCATTGACATAACCATCCTAAGAAAAGAACATGTTTACTTAAAATTCATGGTAGCAAAGCTTAGAAAAGGACATGCCGAAGCAAGAGTAAAAGAAAAAGAAATCAACAAAGAAAAAGGTTTTTAAAAAATCTTCTCTCTATGCAAAATAAGAGGACATGAAATGGAATATGAGTGCACATTCGTTGTGTCTATCTTGCAACAAGAAAAGGGTCTCGAAATATTCAAATGGAACCAGAGGGATAAACCTTCTAGGAATCCTTAATCAATGACTAGATTGCAGTCAAATGACTAAAGATCAAGTACATATGATCCCTGTGTGAGAAGTCGAAAAAGATAGTAAAATTTCCATTTAAGTTTGAGTATCTTATCAAAAGAAGTATTCTAATATGAGAAGTGATCCAAATCCATTGAAGTGATTAAGCCTGACCTGCTAATAGACTATGGATCGCATCTGTTTCAGGTCTATGACTCATGTACCTTACAAGGGACCTTGCACACTCTAAAGGATTGTAACTCGCTATATAAATATCACTTTGCATCTTTGTGTCATAGATCATCCCTGATAAAAGTGAAAAAATTTGATAAATAAACTAATATAAATGATTAAAATAACCATGCTAAACAAAGAACATGTTTACTTAAAATTTACATCTTCCTGCTTAAAAAAATAAGCATAAACATTCATATATTTCTTAGGTGCAATTTTATCTTTTGCTTATCTGAAGAGTCATCTATGCCTAACGTTCAACTTTATTTTAGAGTTTATTAGAAATACATAAATAACCGCACGGTTAAAAGTGTAAACAATCGATTCCTTAAGTGCGTTGTTTTTCCCAATATTTGTCACTTACCCCACTGTAGATCATTGACAGATAATTAAGAGATAAAAGTGTCACAGCCAACTGTCATCTTTAACAGGGAATTAGGAGATGAAGTTGGCTCTAACTGTTGATCTTTAACAGAGAATAAGGAGATAAAGGTGTCACTTAGCCAGCCGACTGTAGATCTTTAACAGAGACTTAGCAGATAAGGTGTGACAGCGAACGGTTGATCTTTAACGGAGAATCGGCAGATAAAGGAAGAATGTGTGCCACAAATAGCAGGAAGTCAGAAAAAGCATCTCATTCCTCGAACGTTTCAATACATTTTCGGTAGCACATGGAGCACTATAATCGAGATTGTGTGCGGAAATTCAACTTTAAAGTCACTGTCATAAACCAAATCAGATCCCTGGTACATTAGATTAATGAATATAGTTAATTTAAAAGAAAGAAAGAAATGCCAACCTACATTATGGTCATGTCTCATTATGGTTGTCTCATTTTCAATGATAATATTTTGTAAAGAAAAAAATGGCAAGGCTATATCATGTTCAAGATTAATATTTGATAAAGAAAGAAATGACAAGGTTATATCATGATATGTTCAAAAATAACACTCATATGTTCAAAAATAACAAGTAGTGTAAAATAACGCAGTGGTCTATATTGTGAGTTTTTGAAAGTTTTTTGGGTGGTTTTTTTCTCAAAATCTGGCAACAATTTATTTATATTGTGAGTTTTTGAAAGTTTTTTGGCTGGTTTTTTTCTCAAAATCTGGCAACAATTTATTGGAATCTATCTCAAGTTTGGTGGATTTTTCTGGTCAAATCTGACAACAATTTATTGGAATCTATCTCAAGTTTGATAGTTAATTTTTGAGTCCCAGGGGTCTTTCTGGTGGGTTTTTTCGGTCAAAACCTGGCAGCAATTCATTGGAATCTAACTTATCTCAAGTTTGATAGTTAATTTCTGCGTCCCAGAGTTTTTAGGGTGCTGAATCCAAATATGCAATTAAAATTTATTGGAATCTATCTCAAGTTTGATAGTTAATTTCTGCACAATCAAAACGTCCAAGGTGTTGAATCCAAATATCCCATTAAAAAACCATTTTAACTGCAACAAATCAAGATTTAATCTCAATTTACCGGAATCTCCAAAAAATCTAGTTATAAACAACTCCAAATAAAATAGCTTCTACCGGATTCCGTCACCAAAATCTCCAAAAAAACTCCAAATAAAATAGCTTCTGCCGGATTCCGTCACCAGAATCTCCAGAAAAATCTCCTTGTAGACAACTCCAAATAAAATAGCTAGTAAAAAAGGCCAAACTACATCATGATAATTGCACATGTCCAAAAATAACATCTACATAAAGAAAAAAATGGTAAAGTTAAAGTTATTATCATGATTATATTCAAAAATAATTGCACATGTCCAAAAATAACATCTAAAAAAAATGGTAAAATTAAAGTTATTATCATGATTATATTAAAAAATAACAACTGTATAAAGTAGAGAATTATTATATTCAAGAATAACAACCTTATAAAATGGCGAATTAAACTAATAACTTAATATTTAAGATAATATTAAAGAGTGTTAATGCATCATTAGCATTGCTTAGGTCCAAAAATAACATCCACATAAAGGGAAAAAATGGTAAAGTTGTACCATGATTATATTAAAAAATAACAACAGTATAAAGTAGAGAATTATTACATTCCAGAATAACAAACCCCATAAAATGGAGAATCAAACTAATAACTCGAGAATTAAACTAATAACTTAATATCTGAGAGTGACTTAACAGGCCCACCTTATCACACTATGCTAGCCTTAGGCACTCTTAACAGGCGCACCCAATGCTAACCAACGGTATTAAGAGCCTCCCACAACAGATTTTTGTGTGTGGTCTGAGAGGGGTCTCGGGCTTCGAGTGCTGCAGCGCGCAGAGTGGCAACGGTTCTCACATTGGCCTCCCAGAAGGTGACCATGGTGTAAGGCAATCGGTGCTTGGCACAGAAAGATTTCACAAGGGGAGAAATCTTTCTGAGATTGTAGCGAGGCAACCGCGGGAACATATGGTGCTCCACCTGAAACTGCAATCCCCCGTGAAACCAATCCATCCACGAGTCACACTGTATATCGATCGTTCCCCTCGCCTGATCTTCAATCCAGGATTCGCTGCACGGCCTTCCGACATAGCTCTCCGCCGAAAAATGATTCAAACAGAACTGGACATGCTGGATTCCGGAAACCGCGAAGCTGGAGAGCACGAAGGCAGTTCTTTCCGGCCAGGAAGGCAGGCAGGACACGAGCAACGGAAACCAAGTCCAGAAGAACAAAAGCCCTGCAATATCTAAACCCTTGTTGGGTACCCTATTTTTGGAGAAATGTAATACAATGGACTGCATAAACAGAAGTACCCTGGCAACGGCCATTGTAGGATAAAATGTCCAATGCTGGTAACTTACAAGAAACCTAGCAAGGCCATCAAAATTCATTTGCTTGTCATAATAATAAGAATGCAAATTACCAAAATAACCCGAGGAGACTGCAAACAAGGGTACATATTGAAGATCAGGATCAAAGTCTAAACTATTGCAAGAAATATGATGGACATTATGACTTCTCTTCCACCAGCCCATACCAATCCCAGTCAAGCCATTACCTGCGAATAACTGAATAAACTTATCAATTTTCTTATGACCCACAAGCTCAGAGTGGCCTGAATCATGGCCTATAAAAGCACTCTGAATCCATACCAACCCCAATATAATCCCACATCCCACATGTACCCAAAACCCTTCATAAAACACCACACCCACAATACAGGCCCCCATCATTGCCACCATAAATAGCACTGTCAAGACATAATCAGACAAATAATTCTGAAACATCCCAGCCTTCTTCAGATCCCCCAGTAGCTCCCTGTAGTCCTTGGAGATCTCAGAGACCTGGTAGTCAATAAGAAACCCTATAAAGAACTGATCCAAATGCTTCCATACAGAGCCTGGATGATAGGCAATGAATGCATCTGTCACATCTTGGCCTCCTAGGTTTAAGATAGGCAGATCCCCCCCGGGATGCTTGTGTAGCCATTCTGTAACGTCGTACACTTTCCCGTGTATTGAAACCCACAAGTCTCCTTCTTTGTCATGGGTTTTGAGCTCTTCTAAGCTGATTTTCCTGCTCCTAAGCTCTTCCATGGCGGTCACTGCTATGGCGGACTAGTCTCAGATCCAATGGCAGGGGCGCCTGGGGCGCCTGGTTTTTTCAATTAGGTCTCTGATATATAAATCTATCTGTTTACAGACTAATCTCGGATCCAATGGCAGGGGCGCCTGGTTTTTTCAATTAGGTCTCTGATATATAAAGCTATCTGTTTACATCAGAGGCGCTAAAATGAAATTTATGACAACGCTTCACATGAATCCCAGATGTCTCTACTCCCTTTTAACTTGAATTTATGACCACTCTTCACGTGTAACCCAGATGTTTACTCCTTTTTGGAATGGAATTTATGACCAGTCTTCACGTGAATCCAGATATTTACTCCATTCCAAATGTCGGAGGTCAGAATGGGTATGAGTCGGTTACCTCAACTGGGATTTTTTATAATAATCATGGTAATTAGAGATTTTTAATTTATTATTTTTTGGAACACATGAATTTTGACCTGGCCAAGGGGACCAAATCACACTAAATATGAAGTGGAAATTTTATTTTTTAAACCAGGTATAGTTGTTTATGGGGTTTTGGATGGAATAAATTTGGAGACAGGTGCTTTATCGTTAAATAACAATTTCTTGGTATGAAATTACCAATTCAATTTTTTTATTTAAAGTGATATATTAAAACTGTTAATATAAAATTACTAATTCAATTTCTCATCTAAATTAAAATAATATATTAAAACTGTTAATATAAAATTACTAATTCAATTTCTCATCTAAATTAAAATAATATATTAAACCTGTTAAAAAAAAATAGGTTAAACATGTTGAAAATGTAATTTTCAACAACTTACAAACTAAAAAAATATAATTAAACATATATTACCTAATATTTTGAATGTGTCACCATATTTTTGATGAATGGATGAATGTTTCCCGGCTTTGTTGAGTTGGTCGCACTCGTGCGCCTTTACAATGAAACGCGTCAATAAAAATTAAGTAATCTTCGAGAACGTTGTTGAATAATAGTTATTAAGCTTTGGGAACGCTTCATACTTGATTTTATTTATTTAATATGAGATGTTACTAATTACTAAGTGAATTTCTTTTTCATAATTTATATACATATGATACATCTGCTCTCTATTTCATGAAACATGTGTTTTATTTAATATTAGAGGTTAGTTATTATGGAGTGAATTTTGTTTTTAATAATTATAATTATAACTAGTTTAGATTTATTTTAACATTGGGTTTATTAAGCTTTGAGAGGAATCAAATTTCTCGAGATGCAAATCTATTTTTTGAGTGTAAAACTTGAGGAAAGGTTTGTACCTTGAAAGATTTGATCCCTCTCGGCGCTTGATAGATTCGGTGTTAAGATGGATTTAGGCTCGTTTCAGTCATGTGCGGTCAAATCTATTTTTTGAGTGTAAAACTTGAGGAAAGGTTTGTACCTTGAAAGATTTGATCCCTCTTGGCGCTTGATAGATTCGGTGTTAAGATGGATTTAGGCTGGTTTGAGTCGTGTGCGGTCATACAATGAACATCTAACTATTTTGATCATTTTAAATATGCTAAATATGTCTATGATTAATGTGGTCAATTTAATTTAAAATATTCTTAGTTACCTCAGTTTGTTGAGATGATAGAGACTATTAGTAACTTGAATGATGAAATACAAATTCTGAGTGCAAAGTGTCAATGTAACAATTTTGATAGATAGAAAATGTGAATACTAAGAATATAGTCAATTACAAACAATCTTCATTGCAATCAATCTGAAACTATTTTCTTCTATTGTTCCTATTGTCACACCTATTAGCTTTTCCATTTTCTCATATCGATCATATGAAAAGAGTAGTTGGAATCATAGACCATTTAAATATTTAACTCGAGCTATTATATTAAACAACATACCTTGTCTCTGTTGCTCTCCAATATTAATAGTAGTTTTCTCCAAAGTCAACCATTGTGACTTATGGAGTGTTAAACCCCAAGTAATTTTCAATGGTAGTTATTCTCTATTACTGCATTTCAATGCAAAGTAATTAACAATGTTGAATGATGGAAAATGGGAATAATAAGAATGTACCTAGCTATAAATAGTTTATAGTTTCAAGAAGCAAACATTTGGGGTAAGCAAACATTTTATTTAGGATGAAAATTCAAGTGTTGTATTTATGGTTGAATTATTTTTATGTGCTTACATTGAGAGAGTGTGTGCATTTTTGGGGTGAGAGGGAGAGGCAAGGGGAGATAGAGATATAGATGGTGGGGAGAGGGAAGAAGAGAGAGGCAAAGACAGGGAGAAAGGAAGAGATATCTATATGGAGAGAGAAATGTTAGAGAGAGAGAGAAAGGGAAGAGAGAGAGAGGGGGAGGGGGAGGGGGGAGGGCAAAGGGAGAGAGTGTGTATGTTTAGGGGTTGAGATAGAGAGATAGATAAGGAGAGACAATGGGAGATAGAAATATAGATGGAGGAGGTAGAGATGTGCTTACACTAAAATCAATGCACATTATTAATCTAATTAATTTTAAATTAATGTACAACATTGATTCGGATTTAAACAGGGACACAACAAATTACAGAGATAACCATAAACACAGAGATGCAGCAGAAATAATACTCCATTTCATTAATGTCAAATATTGAAATATGCTTACAAACATAAATGGAAATAAACTAGCTAGGGCGATGGTGGCTTATCTCTGAGAAGAGATGTGGCGGTTACATGCCTCTGAACTGTGTTACAATGAGGCTCGAATGCCTATTTATTGTTGAGAAACAATTGAAAACCCTACACATCCAAAAACCTAACCCTAGAAGATGAAATACCAAACTGTGGGCCCCGTATTGGGTAAATTGGTACATCAACTTCTTGGGGTCGTAACTTTGGCATACGATCTCCATTTGATGCGCACAATATCTCGTTAGAAAGATCTATCCAAGAAATACAACTTTGGGAAAAATAACATTAGTCCATGGACCCATGTTGCTCCCAATTTTCCCAAAAAACATTGTTTAGGGCCTCAGAACAGCTCCGGAAGTTCAAGACCCGAAAAACTGCTAAAAATAGTAAATTGTGCTACAATTAAGGAAATTGAAAATATGAAAGAAACAATGGTGGCGGTCCAAGTGGACTTGGAAAGTGGCCACCAATATCCACCTGGATCATTGCTCCCCCTTTAGGAAGTAATGGTCCCCATTGCATTGAGTTCCTCCATGAGATGAGGAAACTTCTGCTAAACTTGGTCCTTGGTGAGCCACTTGCCCTGGTGAAGGAGTTGGCCTGCTTTGACAACTTGATATAGTTGGATATTCTACTGGTGGGTGTGCTTGATCTGTGTGTCCATGATCTGATCAGTTGCAGCTTGTTCCATGCAATTTGGGTTTAACTCTGTGGGTGTGAGTTGTTCTGTAATGTCGGATGTGTCTAGTAATGGTGGAAAGTATGGCCAAAGGCGGTCCACATTGAACACTGGGTGCAGGCCAAGGAATGGGGGAATGTTGAGCTCAAATGCATTATCTCCCATAGCCTTGGTAATGGTGTAAGGACCATATCAGAGTGGTCTAAGTTTCTGATAGACTCTGGTAAGGCGTTCCTTTTGCAAATGCAACCAAACATTGTCGCCCACCTGAAACTTGTGTGGCACCCGATGTTGATCATGTCGCTGCTTGTACTTGGCATTTGATTTCTCCAGAATATCATGGACCTGCTGGAGAATATGTTGGATGTGCTCATTGAAGCTATTTGCCTTATCTATTTCGAAATGGACATGAACTAAATCTACGTGAGTAGCTGTAAATGGCATGGCCACATCAATGGGACATAGTGGTTGGAATCCCAAGCTCACCTAAAAAGGGCTGTGGCCAGTCGAGCTGTGGAGAGCCCGGTTATAGTTGTGCTGAACATAGGGGAGGCTCTCATCCCATATGCGTGGATGCTTTGAGTTGTACATGTGCAGAATGTGTACGATCATCTTGTTGAAAACCTCTATCTGGCCATTAGTTTGAGGATGGAAGGTTGTGGACTTATTGAGTTTGGTGTCCAACATCGACCAGAGGCTAGACCAAAATGTACTAAGGAACCCGTTGTCCCGATCTGAGATGATAGACTGTGGGATCCCAAAGTGTACCCACACTCGTTCAAAGAAGAGTTTAGCAGTGGCTTTTGCTGTGATAGTCTTCTTGCAGGCTGCCATAATGGCCATCTTCGAGAACCTGTCGACGACCACAAAAACACAGTCGTTTCCATGCTCAGTGGAAGGAAGGCATGACATGTAATCCATGGAGATGGATTCCCAAGGTTGACTAGGGGTAGTCAGCGGGGTATAGAAGCCTTACTTCTTAATGATTGGTTTGGTAGTGGAGCAAGCAGTACATGATTTGATGTACTTCTTGACATCCCGTCGAAGATTCGGCCAATAGAAATACTTTTGTAGTACTGCCACCATTTTCGCGACCCCGAAATTCCCAACAAATCGACTGTAGTGTGCTTCCCAAATCATCTTGTCATGCTCACTTGAAGGAACACAAAGGTGACCTAGGTGGCATAACAGGGCATCCTGGAGGTGAAAATCTAGAACATACTGACCCTCCAAGAGTGTCTGGTATGTGTGGTTGAATTCTGGGTCACTTTTGTAGAGAAGTGGCCATTCAGAGGTCTTGTGCCCACAAGAGTTGAGCACGGTGGTTAACGCCATGATTGGCGGTCGACTGAGGCAATCTGCAATATAATTGGTGCTGCCCTTCTTATACTTGATATTCAAATGGAACTGTTGCAGGTATGTGGACCACTTATGATGGCGATCATTCTGCAATTTCCCTTGGGTTTGTATGAATTGCAAGGGTTGATGGTCTGTGTGGATGACCGTTTCCTTCCCCAAAATGTAATGCTTCCATTGTCGGCAGGCCTGCACAATGGAATACATCTCTTTGTCATAAGTGGGATACTTCCGGATTGCGTCTGAAAGTGTCTTACTGTGATATGCCACTGGATGCTCGTGTTGAGTAAGATTGCCCCAATAGCATAGTCAGAGGCATCTATCTCGACCTCAAATGGTTGTTGCAAGTCTAGTAATGCGAGCACTAGTGCCGAGCAGAGGTGATCTTTCAACTTTGTGAATGCCTTTTGTTGAGATTCAAACCAAAATAATTTTGTTTTTGCTCCTCCCTTGGTGACTTGAATCAAGGGCCAAGTGATATGAGAAAATCCCAAAATGAACCTGTGGTAGAAGTTGGCAAGAACTAGAAAGTTTTGGATGATCCAGGTGGATATTGGTGGCCACCTGCCAAGTCCACTTGGACCCCCACCATGGTTTCTTTCAGCTTTTTAGTTTCCTTAATTGTAGCACAGTTTACTATTTTTAGCAGTTTTTCGAGTCTTAAACTTCTGGAGCTGTTTTCAAGCCCTAAACGACGTCTTTTGGGAAAACTGGGAGCAACATGGGTCCATAGACCAATGTTGCTCTTCCCAAAGATGTAGTTCTTGGATAGATATTTCTAACAAGATATTGTACGCGTCAAACAGAGATCGTATGCCAAAGTTACGACCTCGGGAAGTTGATGTACCAATTTACCCAAACGGGGCCCAAAATTTGGTGTTTCATTTTCTAGGGTTAGGTTTTTGGATGTGTAGGGTTTTCCATTGTTTCTCAACAATAAATAGGCCTTCAAGCCTCATTGTAACATAGTTCAGAGGCATGTAGCCGCCACATCTCTTCTCAGAGATAAGCTACCATCGCCCTAGCTATTTATTTCCATTTTCTGTTTGTAAGCATATCTCAATATTTTACATTAATGAAATGAAGTATTATTTCCACTACATCTTTGTGTTTATGGTTATCTCTGTAATTTGTTGTGTTCTTGTTTAAATCTAGATCAGTGGTCTTTGTGTTTATGGTTATCTCTATAATTTGTTGTGTTCTTGTTTAAATCTAGATCAGTGGTATCAGAGCGGTCTGATTTTTCTCTATTTTTCTTTGCATGTCCCCAACGAGGTCGGGATATAAGGAGTTAGGGCTTGAACTGGTCGAACCTTTACAAGACCAACCTCGCAAAATCTGACGGCCTCCCATGGCGGATGAAAAGAAAGATGAGGGGGCAGGAGATCCTATCAAGATCTTGGTCGAAGAATCCCTCGAGCGACAAAGGAACGCGATGATGGACAACTTTGCCCAGATCCTTTAGCGGCTACCCAGGGGTGATGCATTGGCTTCCCACAACTATGCTGGAAACGCCACACCGTTTAAGGTACAAGTTAATTTTTAAATCCCCATATTCGAGGGTCAGATAAATGCAGATGTCGTCAATAAATGGTTAAATATGCTAGACGGTTATTTTTCTGTTCATGATCTTTCCAGTCGGGAAAAGATTATTTTCGCTCTTCTCAAAGCAGCCCCCCACGTCAAGGACTGGTGGGAAACCTACTGTGAATAGAAGGATGAAAGTACTGGCTTACTATTTTCAGTGGCACTGTTATCGGGAATAGTGTCCACTCGGATGCTGCTATTCCCACTAAGATGGGTGGCTATCTTAGAAACAAACACGTAAAGTCTACCTTCGTTTTCTTTTATCAAAATAGACAAGAGGAGAACCAAGAAGACCAACCTTAGTCTTGCGCTTGATTTCCTCTCTTTCTTGATAGAGCTTCGCCACTTCTTCTTCGTTTGCCCAGCTTCAAAAGAATCTGTAGAATCACAACAACATACTACTATCGAATAAACAAAGATCTATATTCATAAATAACATAGGACCAGCTGTGTGTTAACCATAAAATGCATATATAAACAAGTACACAAGAATATGGAAGAAAACTAGAATAACTTTATTAAGATGAAAAGAAGCAAGAGGATTACAACCATATGTTCTGACCCAGCATCATCTTCCAGCTATGAAGCCCTTCTTAACCTCAAGCAAATCTTAGATCACCCAACACTATGGATGTACACCAGAAAACCAACAACACTTCTCTATAAGATACAAAATTCCAGCCTTCGAATCTCTGTGATGAGGGATCTATATATAGATGATTACAGAGAGGTGAGTCATCTTCTGGGATCTTGATTAGTGTCCTCTCTCTGATAGTTCCTGCTTCCACTTGGAGAATGATGATCTCTTACTCATCCCTGGTCGAAAACAGCGAGGCAAGTGTCAGAGGGGAAGCTTCTGGAAGATCCCATGATCTTCCACCTCGCATTTTGTCCCTGCCATTTGTCCATTCCCGACCATCGCACCCTACAGAGGAGCAATTCAGTATGCATCACACCTTGTACACTGGGAAGTTGATATGCATCGCACCCTCTACACTGAGCTTTCAGTATGGTCCAGTTTTGGCCATTTATGAGCAGTTTTCAGTGGAGAACTTCTGGGAGATGATGTAATCAGCTGACCTCGTTCCTTTAGGCAGTGAAGTAACACTTTTAGGGACTTAGGAGCCCTCAGTTTATGGACAATTGGGGTTGAAGTGCCCCAAAATGTCTATAACAGTTTCCCCCTAAAGCATGAGGTCGTTAATCTTTTTGATGTCGGTTGAAATGCTTTACTATGAGGATTCGAAGTTTTTCCGAGCTGGGAGGTGACCTGTAATAAGATACAATACAATACATTATTTTGACAACATTTTTTCATGATCTAGCTGAGGCGGGCATTCCCATGCTCAGCTTTATAAATTCATTTTTGTGTACATAGGACAGACAATCGTTTGTGTGACAGACTGATGATATGGCTCATCATCCTTTGATTTGGATGATCATCTGTTCGGCAATGATGTACACTTGATGTATTTATATTCCTGAATATATCGCAGCCCGGATGGATGAAACTAGATCCGGGGTCTTC